>JAQQZS010000015.1:4291283-4304241 GCA_030068045.1 Platyallabes tihoni | reverse complement strand
CCCCCCCCCCCCCCCCCCCCCCCCCCCCCCCCCCCCCCCCCCCCCCCCCCCCCCCCCCCCGACAAGGGTATATTATATTATCACATTTTCTAGTAATTTAAAATCATTTACTCCCTTAAACAGGAGAAAATTTAAAGGTGATCCTGGCTGAGTGCCTCAGAGTGGCCTCTTTATTTTACCTATTGATAATACACTCTAATCTTCACTGCAATTAAATGCCTGACTGATCTCATTTTATGTTGTAGTCATTTGTCTTGATTTGATCTATTTAAACTACATCACTGGATTTACCCGAAGGTCACAAATGATCTGGAATCAAGGGGACTCTGATGAAGTCGTTAACGTAACGTAACAGAGGTGCGGCGATTTCTCAGGATTTAGGACATGTCTGCGGCAGGGACGAAACCGTGTATATCAATTAAAAGTGGACACGATTCCTGCAAGCATCTGAAATCACATGCTCATCCTTATACAGTAGTATGATAATTGGTATTATGTTATTTAGAAGTGTTATACATTGATTTTTTTCTTTGCTTCTGTGCATTACTCCCTGTGTTTTTGTCAATCCCATTGATCGATGCGTAGCGTGAGAGCTAACACTTTTTCCGTCCAATTTTAATCGATCTGTTTAAATAACACTCAGCTACAGAAGATTGTAGACAATCATATTGAACGGGTTCTAGATCATGTTGTTTTGAATTATATTAAATGCACATCTTTCATGCATTAGGACGATGTGCATTCAGAATACAGTTATAGCACTTTGTGTTTCCTTTTTATCCACCACTTAGTTCACATAAGATCCATGCAAAGCCACAAACTCATGAACAGCACAACATGTGATTCTGTGATTTCGATGAACTTCTATGGAGTTTATACTTACCGTACAGTATGTTGTAAAGAAGAAGTCGGCAACAAGCAGGGGAATGAAGCTGATATGGACCTGATGTGGATGCTGGTTAAAATAGAAACTACTGGGTATAAAATTTTTGAAAAAAAAAACTCAATCAATGTAGAAAGACGACATAGCCTCGGAATCCCTCAGAGCAAAATACAGCATTATTCAGCTAAATTTGTAGTGAAACACATTTTCATAAAAGAAAACCCATATAAAAACAATCAAAACATTTAGAAAAGACATGTAAATGAAGTAAAATATGAAATAAATAGACATAAAACCTCACTTAACCTTAATTTATGATTCCTCTCGGCACCGGCTGCTTTAAAAACAAAACTGAAAGCGGCTCCCTTTTCTTCTTCCTACCGTCCTCGATAACCGTCTTGGGACCCGTGGTGCTGTGTCCTCACTAAATCTTGCACAAAATGAAAAAAAAAAAAACAGTAATATGGGGATATTCCTTTTTGGTTTTGCTGTACCTACAGTATACTTCATTCTGTCTAACATAGACCTGTTGTCCTCATTAGTAGTGTGTGTAGTGGGGACTTTATAGCATCAAAAGCGCAATACACTCATTGGTAAAAACACAACGACCCTGCTTAGATTTTTTTTTCTTGTCTGGTCATATTAACCCGCAATTATCCTAATTAGCCTAATTAAAAATACATGTGAAATTAAAGCTCTGGTCTCAAGCTTAAAATTCTTGAGGCGGGGGTGGGGGGGGTCATATGCAGAGGTACCACTGTATTAAATCATTTAAAAAACAGGACCTGATCTGATGCACTGAACCAAAAATAATATTTATTATATATTTTGAAAATGATTATTATTATTATTATTATTATTTGTTTTTAACAATATTGAAGTCATCATTTTTAAATTATTGATTAGTCTTAACTTTATCTTCTGATAATAATGATATATACAGTAAAACTTCATATTTATCCTCAAGATCTGACACAGATCTTTTTCACCAGGCTTGGGATCTTGGGGCCGAGGTCGCAACAGTGGTGTCAAAACCCAGACCCTCAACCGCCTGAGCCAACGCTGCCGATGCTGTTATAATAATATTATAAATATTATATTGGGAAACACAGGTGCCCTCAGGTGCCAGATTAATATACAGTGTGCTATGTACAGATCCATGGGGCAAAATGGTCCAAGATTCACTGGTGAAACCTGCAGAACATTTAAGTGTTAAGCTTCCTGATTTCAAACACAGATTTCTCTTGATATTTCACAAATGGGAAGAAATGCTTGGATATGAGACTTAACTCATTTACATATATTATGGGAATTTAGGTTATTTAATTTTAGTTAATTCAATTTAAAAGGTTTATTTAAGGATATCTAATTCTAGCTGTACAGTCCTAGATAATAGCCATTAATTCTGTTCAGAACAATTTCAGAACCTTTTCAGAACACTTGAGCATTTTAACTCATGATGTACCAAAAAATCAAAGGTTTAAAATCACATTGCTTGAAAAACTGTCAGTATGAAATGAATTAAAACATTAAAAGATGTATTAAAACTGTTAAACCTATAATTGTGTCTGCTTTACAACATTAGCTAATGGAAAATGTGTAAGATGGCGAATATATACCTTGTGCATTCTATTGTAAAATGTAAGATAGTAAAAAATGTAAGATAGTAGCTTTCACACATGTGCAGATTTGTCTTGTTTGTCACTGCAAAGCTTTTTATTTATTATATGTTCAGTTGTTATTCATATAACAAGATGCACATTATATCATTTTCATCATCATTATTAAAAATGTGATATGCATACATGTTAAAAAACACACCTGTGTTTATTCTCAGTTAAATATTATGAAGCAAACAAGGCAATATACATATTCATACCTAATATCATATTGGTTATTTTTAGTGAACCAGATGAGCGTAGAGGAATAGAATATTGCAAAAAACAGCCATGACTCTGTATGCCCTTTAATGAGCTTTTAATAAAGGTTCAGCTCTTTTTATTATGAAGGTTTTTTGTGAAATGAAAACAAAACCTACGCACATTTAACTACTGGCACCTTAAGGAGGTGATTAAACCAGGTAGCGGGTGATTGCTGCCTAACCGATGGACTGGAGAAATTGATTGCATGCATCCTGTAACCTGGTGTCCCACCGTCAGGCCAAACAGAGGTTCCAGTTTTCCTTTCTGTCAGTCACATTTCATTAAGCAATCCATCTCCAGACACTAGAGCCACTTGGCATGGCACTTTCTCCCAGCTTCATCTCCATCACAATCATATGCATTTCATTCCCTCCATCTGTTCATCATCCATTTCTCGTTTCTTTCATGTCCGCCACAATTCCCGACTCCGTTTCATCCTCCTCTTTTTTTTTTTTCTCTTGTCATTTCGTCCACTTTTTTGGCCAGAGTATCTGGAATGCTGTTTGCATTTTTATGAATTTGACTGCAGAAATAAACATGCTCTTCAGCTTATATGAGTTTAATCCTGATGATGAAAGACAAACTTCTCACCATGGTTCACGTGCATGTCTGAGTAAATATCTGTTTTTTTCTCTCTTTCATTATTTGCAGTTGTTGTCTTATACGTGCAAGGAATTGGGACGAAAGAATGGAGAGAGGTGAGTCCACGCAGATATGATGTTACTGGCTGAATAGTCTAGCTGGATCAGATGGTGAGAGCTTTGGGGTGTAGAGATGGTTATCTTTTAATGAAACAAATAGAAAAAGATAAAGCTGCTTTGTGACTATGACCACTGTTAAAAGCCCTATACAAATAAAATTGATACAGAAAGATACAGTCTTCAAAATAAAGGGAAAATAATTTTTAATTGTTTTATGGTGAATTACTTTTGTGTTTACTGTAGCCTCAGATTCCTGTTCTTTGTTGTGCCTCCAGCTCTTGTTGCACATCCACCGATTAGTCTGAGGTGTCCTATGTGTTTCGAAATGCTTTTCTGTTCACCACAGTTGCAAAGAGTGGCTATAGCTCACTGGATGTTTATAGTTTTTCCCATCATTCTATGTAAGCTCTAAATTAGTGCTGTCAAATCGATTAAAATTAAAGCCATAGTCTGTAATTAATCATGATTAATCACAAGTTTTAAATACTTAGATTTACTTGTATTATAAACGTGCAATGTTGGAATAGAGAAATGCATGACAAACTGGTTATAGGAAACAGATTATGCAGTCTTATAACATCTTCTCAAACATTAAATTAAAATCTCTCGAATGGATGCAGTGGCTGGATAGTATGGGGTGTGGCGGCGGTGTCCAAACCCAGACCCTAAGAAATGAAATTCAACAACTTAGAGCATTAGCCGCCTGACCCACCGCTCCCACATCTTACATTTAATGTGTGCTTGTAAAAAAAAATAGTTCCCCTTGAAGGCAGCTTGAGCACACAACTTCTTTTTGGTTTTATCCAAACTTTAAAAATAGTCTCGAAGCTTTTTATAATGAAACTTGCCATTCAGCAATACCTGATGATGTTTCCTCAGTTATTGTAGCTGTGTTAAACATGCCATTATCACACACAGTGCTACGGTCAAACTTATAGTTTTTTTTTTTTAAAGTAATGCGTTAGAATTGCTAGATTAATCACATGTGTTAACATGTTAATATTGGCAGCCCTACTCTAAATCGAAACACTTGTGGGCAGCAAAATCCCAGGAGATCAGCGGATTGTTTCTCAAATACATAAACCAGCTTGTCTTTGAACATTAAGTGAAGCTCTGGTGCCAAATGGTTGGCTGATTACATAATCGCATAAGTGACTAGGTGTTCCTAATAAAGTGACAGGTCAGTGTAATCTCCGTTTTACAAACATGTGAGCTCTATGTTTCTCTGAACGAAATTTGTCTATGTCAATGTGTCCCATTTTTAAAAAATACCTGATAACAAACTACCATGTAAGTTGGAGATGGTAACCATCAGGGACCACCTGCTATGATATTATCACGATACCCAGGTGCCGAGTCGATTTGTATTGCGATTCTATAAAGTATCACGATTTTATAAATATCCAAATGTGGTTTTCAGATTTTGTTCACAATTTGTTTTTGCCTCACTGGACGCTGTGCTGCCTGACAGTGTGTGAATAGTTTAGAGTGCACCACCTGTAGGATTATAGAGGAATGGCAACATTTTACCACCTCAAATGCAAACATATAGTTTTGGAGTCTTTTGTCTCCAAAGTTTTGGCAATACATACAGTAAATTGATTCTTTCTCCCATCTCTAACATCATTGTATCCGATTCAACACACGCTGTTTTGCCACCTGGGACACTTCCTGTCTTGCTGTTTGGTAAATAAAAACAATTTTATTTGCTAGTGCTCTTCAGCGATGTACAGAATGGTGATTTAGATATTCTTCTGAGGTTTTTGTCTCTGAACGTTCACTCTAGAGTTAATCAAATGCTGTTCATTAGCTCTCTGTATTATACAGTAGATCTGGTAGGAAAAACAGAGTAAAGTGTTTACTGATGGAGTGCAAACTCCATAACGCATCCATAAAGCAGCGAGACAGTGACAGTTTTCAATTCTCACCGGTACTGCTAGCACAACCTTCATTGCTTTATATTGTTCATTTCTTCGTGGCTCCATGCATCCTTCATGTGGAAATTGACATAACTTTCAAAATATTCATGACTTGTTCTGTTTTAAATAAATGTCCCAGAACAATAAGCCGCGTGAACCGTTTCACAGGTGCTGTGTTCAGGAAGTAAAGAACGACGCGAATGCACAGTCACGTAGCGTTTACAGAGGATCCCTGTTCATCACCGCACGCACAGCTTGTCTGAGCTGCTGTCTGTGTTTTTGGAATAAAAGAGAATATCATGAGCCATCACAATTTATTCTGCGACACATTTTTTTCTTGGGAGATTTTGCAGCAAACCTCTGCCTGGACAGTACTGGATATCAGTCATTTGCAGCACGTTAGCGGAAGCTCGAGCTCACATTACCTAGCAGGACGACAGATACGTATGGGTCGAAGGCAATGCGGAATGACTTAGAAATTTAGAAAACCGAAAGACAAATTGCCACACAAATTACATAAGTATTAAAATAACTATAATAGTAAAAGGTATAAAATAAATTCTTCAGAATTAAGGTATGGTGGTGCAAAGGCTGCTAAATGTAAATGCTTGGTGTTTTCACAAAAATGTAATTAGTGGTGCTTACGAAGCGAAGAAAATACAATATTACTTGTATTGTTTTTTTTGTTTTTTTTTAATTCTTCCATACTAACTAACTTTTACAAACTAGTCCCGTACTGTTTGTCGTAGACCCATGAAAGAGGTGTCCAATTGTGCTGCTTATTCGGGAATGGGGTGCTATGACTTTCCTAAGAACAAAAATCCCATAGACTTAACATTTAGACCAACTTTGACGGATTCTAGCAGAGAGAATTTTCTAGGCATATAAAATTTACCACATTTGAAAAGGCTTGCAAGAGACCCCGCAAGAGGGTATAAGTTGTACTCCTGGGGCGCAAGAGGTACTCAAATTTTCCCCACTGACATATAATATATGTTATATACAGTATATACATATTATATATATGGTGAGGGTACCCCCTATTGAAACAGGAAGTGCTCATAGTTGCATCCGTGCTAATGGTAACTTTCATAGGAACTGTGACACTGAACCAAACTGTGGATCCCATTGTCATAGAGACATGGGGGTGGCAACATGCTAATATAGTTATCATAACATGCTAATATAGTTATAACAACATGCTAATCATCTTAACGTCATGCTAGCAACATTCTAGCATGCTAATCACACTAGCATCATGTTAGCAACATGCTAATCATATTAGCATCATGTTACCAACATGCTAATCACATTGGAGTCATGCTAGCAACATGCTAATCATGCTAGCATCATGTTAGTGATGATGCCATTAATGATGTTGCTAGCAACATGCTAATGTAGTTTGCATAGTGTTAACAACATGCTAATCACAGAGACATGCTCATTTTACTCAGTCTCTCAGGATCATTGTGAAGGTGTCAAGCCATGCCCTAGCAACCACTTTAGTACACTTTGGCAACTGATCACGTAGACTGTCATTATAAAACGCCACGTCATGCACTACTTACTGTACGTTTTCTTCTGTCTGTACCATATTGAATTTTGTATTCCCTATAAAAAAAAATACAGAGTCTTCTTGCTAGAAAGAATTTGTGATTTATGAAAAAGGTTGACCATTTAGATTTTTCAATTTTTGCACATATTTTGTCAAAGTACCATGAGATTTTGGAAGAGCAACTTACATTTACAGTATTTCATTATACAGTACATGTGTACTGTACGAGCAGTTGAGGGTTAAGGGCCTTGCTCAGAGGTCCAACAGTTTGGTGAGATTGAGTGTGAACCCGGGACACTCAGATAAGTAGTCCAACATCTTCCCCATTGAGCTACGTCCATCTCAGTCTCCTGAGACCAATTAAATAAAGCCTGTTTTTTTTTTAGAATTTTTCATAGCTTGATGGTTAGTCTCTAACGGACAGAAATTTAAAGGCAAAGTCGCCAATCGATAAGTGAGGGCATCTATTTTTTACATGAGCAAATTACTTCGTCTTAAGGGATTCCTCTATCGGGTGTTTCACAAATGAGTAAAAATGCGTACAACTTTTAAATCGCTTAGCGTCCAATTATGAATCTTCTTTCTTTTGATCTATCTATCTATCTATCTATCTATCTATCTATCTATCTATCTATCTATCTATCTATCTCTGCCTATCTCTCTGTCTAGCTATCTAAAATGTGGCGCAAAGCATCAAATACAAATTTTATGGCTAATTCGACATAAAATGAGCTGGACACCAGACCAACACAGCCTAATGTTCACAAGATTGGCTTGACTTTTGTTTTTATTATTATTATTTCCTTCACAACAGTATGGAGAACCAAGTGTATCTTGGTCTCCTCTATTGTTAACTGATGCGACTGAAAAATCCTTGATCCAGTCTTAATACATGGATTGAGGGTGAAGCATATTTGCAGAAGTTTTGCAGACTTTAATTATAATAAATAAAAAGCAAACAGAGAAGGCAAGCACAAAACCAAAAAGAAAAGACATAACCTCGTGCTGAAACTTAGCTGGACTGAATTAATCTACTGAGAACAACGTAACGCGATATTAGAAAAGATGCGAAACAACCACAAACACAAACCAAAGTCTCCGGGCGTAAAAAACCCTCTAGGGGTTATATTCCTGACAGCCCTTCTTTTACTTTATACAGTACAGTATAATAATAACTTCTTGTGGCTGTTGTTTACATATTATTGTAGATGACTTGTTAGCACTGTCGCCTTGCACCTCCAGATTCCAGGTTCGATTCTCGCCTCAGTCTGTGTGCATGGAGTTTGAATGTTCTCCTTGTACCTTGTGGGTTTCCTCCGGGTGGACATGGAGATTAGGCTGATTGGCATTCTCTAATTGCTGTTAGTGTGTAAGTGGGAGTGGGTATGTGTGTGTCCCTGTAATGGATTGTCACCCTGTCTGGGCCTCATGCCCTACAGTAAGTCTCCTGGGATAGGCTCCAGGCCCCCCCATGACCCTGTATACAGGATAAAGTGATATAGACGATGAGTGAGTGAGTAAATGGAGCTGAAACAGTCTGGAATCAGGGCAGAGTTGATTTGGATAGATGGAGTATGGGTTTAAATCTCCTAACGTGACTTGAGGATTTGTACTCAAAGAAAAGGGCTTAACTCAGACTCGTGCACTTTTCCAAAAAGGGAACTTGGCGAACTCTGCTTGCTTGACTAACTTGCAGGCCTTGTGGGTTTTGCCTTGCAATCACTGGTGAAGAAATATAATTATAGTTACGTTGTTAAAAATAATTTAGTGGTGCATTGGTGGCTTGGGCATTATTAAATGGTTTGGTAAAAGCCAGTGATTGGTGCAAAGGATTATGGAGCCATTCGTTCATTATTCTTCCCGTCATTATAGCGGCTGTCTGCTGGAGCATTCGTGATTTCAGGATTCGCCTCGGTCTGCTGCTTAATTCTCTTTCTTGCTGACGCCCTCCTTTCGACCCAGATTCCCGTCTCGTCTGAGTTTGTTAAATAAAACATAATTTCACTTTCAATGAATGCAGGGTTGCACCTGAGTACGCTCGCACATCCTTCCCAATTTCACAGTTTCTCTTTTAAAATCGGACGCTTGTCCTAAAAAGGCAGAATGGAGAAGGGGGAAAAAAAGAGAGAAGGAAAGAAAAGAAAAGGAAAGCAAGACTGTCTTCAGGGATTGGAAGCCACAGCCAGGGTATCTGTCAGTGCACTCGACAGAGAATTTCCAGGAGGAATCATAAAGTATTCATACTTTGCACCTTTGTTCACAACAGCACAACATCCATTGCAGGGAGTTGCAGGATTTTGGCAGACGGATTACACGCCAAGACCAAATCTGTGCACGTATCCCTGAACAGCAAGTCTGAACTGTATTGAACTTTAAATTCTATACAGTCTTAAAGGCCAGAATGTCGTTTCTGTTCTACTTACGTTATTTATTATCAGCCCCAGTGCTTCGAAATCGACTTGTGTCCAAGATTAGAAGGCCATAGGTGTCAGTGATCCCTAGACCTCTTTCAGAAAGCTGGTAACAGATAGGGTGGATAGCGAAGTAATAGGTGGGATTACGTGTGTTAAGTGTGGAGACGAGGGTGTGGGCGGCGTGAAGAATCAATAGCTCGTTGCTGTGGGTTATCAGAGAAAAGCAGCGAGGATCTGCTGGACGTGTGATGGCAGCCAGCTGCCACACCATCACTGCGAGAGTCTATTCAGCTTCCTGTCTCACGCTGAGCACAATCTGCTGGTCGGGGACGCTGGCTCCAAGGCCATTAACTCAGAACGTCATGTGGAAGTGGGTGACAAAAATATCATCATCATCATCCTCAAAGTCACTTACGCAATTTGTGTACATCGGTGTGCTAAGTGTATTCAACAGCCACACCCACACACACTTACACACGTAAAATTTATGGAGTTAATATACTGTAGGAGGCACAGTGTCACTGTTGCCCTCCACCTCCAGGGATGCGGGTTCGAATCTCACGTCCTGGTTTTCTTTCCCAGTCCAGCGATGTAAAGTACATTTTAGACCTCATTTCTTTATATTTTCCTTTCAAAGAGCCAGACCTTCTTGTATTTTTAATGTAATCTTAAGAAATCATTCTCCAGGCTTCCTTTTGGCTCTCTCAGAGAGAATGTTTTTTGTTTGCTAAGCCACACAGTGCTCTATGAATCCTTCAAGTGTGAAAGAAACATCCAACGTGAGGCATGACCCAGTGAGAAACAGGTACAGATGATGACAGATGATCAGGCCGGTGATCATATCCCAGCATAACTGGGGTCAGAGCACAGGGTCAGCCATGATACAACCCCTGGAGCAGATAGGGTTAAGGGCCTTGCTCAAGGGCCCAACAGAGGCAACCTGGTGGAGCTGGGGTTCG
Organism: Platyallabes tihoni; assembly: GCA_030068045.1. Lineage (NCBI taxonomy): Eukaryota > Metazoa > Chordata > Actinopteri > Siluriformes > Clariidae > Platyallabes > Platyallabes tihoni. The sequence continues at coordinate 4,293,888 of JAQQZS010000015.1, read as the reverse complement.
AACCGCCGATCTTCCGATCCTCCTCTGAGCCACCACCACCATGGTGATGCTGAATGGTGAATGGTTGGAACAGGCGAGAGGGGAAATGAGGTCGCTGCTGAGGTTGTTAAACAAGCAATTAAAAAAATTTTTTTTTTTGTATTTTTATGCACTTTGCAGCATGTTACAGTAAATCATGTGTTCCAGTTTTGTTTTTAATATAACCAAACATTTTATTACATTTAATATAAATAAATGCGGGCTGGATCAAGACATTTGCACAGCACTGTGCATCATAATCTGATTAGTGTGAGTGAGTGTGTATGAGTGTGTGTGTGTGCTTGTGCCCTGTAATGGGTTGGTATCCTATCCAGAGTGTACAGAGTGTGTACCAGGCCTCTCCTAACACCTCACACAGGGTACTGTAAAGTGGTACAGAAATGGAGATGGATAAAGATGGATTCAAACTACAGGGTCAAAATCAACTTAAACACCCTTTTAAACACTCTTAGCTATTCAACATACTCAAAATGGACTATACATTATAGCTTGTATAGTTTAAGATTACGTATGTATCCAAATATGTAGCATTTTATTTTAATGCTAAAATTTAGCATTTTAGTGTATCCTTATTATATTATGTCCTTTTGTTTTTTTAAGTTTGGCAGGACCGAAGTGATCGAAAACACTCTGAATCCTGACTTTGTACGGAAGTTTGTCCTGGACTACTTTTTCGAGGAGAAGCAGAATCTCCGATTTGACGTGTAAGTTGAATATATTTGCATTACATTTTATTATTTTCTTACGCAATAAATTCTCAGCAATGTAGTTTTTCTGTATATGAATTTATTCACAGTAAAAACTGTAAATGTTTAATGGACAGTGTGAGAATCAGTTACTAAATGACATCATAGCGAAGAGGAAATATCTTGGATACAGTCAAATTGATCTATGTTTTAAGATGATAATAATCCTAAATAAATGTAAGATTATTAAAATTCCTTCTAGACATTTTAACTTTTGCATTTCAGTTTTATTCTACCTTATAGAATAAGAATAGAGATTATAAATGTTTAAAATTGGCAAAAGTGTCTGCCATATTAAGCTTGAAATGTCCAGAAATAGGTTTAATATTTGAAGATTAAATGATTTGTACAAGATAAGTGCATTTTTTTTTACATGTCAAAATGGCGTTTTTGCATGTGCAGATGTTTCCTATAATTTACAGTACATTTTGTTAAATCTTTCAGAATTTAAAACATCACATGTTTTAATTCTGAAAGGTCACATCAGGAATGAGTGTGTCATTATACTACAGTGCTGGTTTGCAACAAAACATCTTGGTGTTAAATCTATCGCACTTTTTGTGAATAAATATATATTTTATAACAAACGTACGATATAATATTGATATCATGATCAGTTGGATTGTAATTTTTTTTGTAGATATTGTAAAATACAGTATATATGAATTAGCTGCATGTGTATTATATACAGTATGTAATATACAGTATAAAAAAACAGAATTTCCTTGTTTTTGGATATATATTTATAAATAAAATTATACATATTGTACTACTGGAGGGCTGCACCTTATTATTATTATTAGTATTATTATTATTATTATTATTATTATTATTATTATAATTGATCAATCTATCGATTATTGTTATCAATATGTTTTCCCAATTAGTCTAATGATTATTTTTTCACTGTTGATCTGTTAATCTGTAGCGATAATTTTCTGGTTGGATGATTAATAATTTTTCTTAATTTGCCAGTAAATAATAACCACAACAATGATGTTTAAACTTTCAGCCTTTAATTCAAGCATTTTATCATAAAAAAATATTTATTTTACAAATAAAGAATTTCCCACATAAAAAAAGTGTCAAGTTTTTGATATTATTTATAAATTATTTATAAATAAATAATTGCAATAAATTGTATACACTATTGCCTCTTCATGAGATAAAATAATGATATTAGAATAATAATATATATTATAGAGTATATAGAATTATATCATCTGCATTCCTCTCAGAACAGCTAATATATTTATCACTTATTTTATCTATGCAGAAACCAGCTGTTTCAAACTTATAATATAGTTTATCATTTTAAGTTTTAAGTCTATACGCGCATAAACAAACAGTTTACAACTCGCCGGCCGGCTGGAATGCAGTGTTGCCAGGCTAACCGGCTCTGGAGAATCTTCCATTGAGTTTACAACTGATAAGAGCACAGCGACTCCCAGCCATTGACACACACCACCAGCTCAGACTAAACCCACTCCAATACACACTTAGACTGCTGTCTCGTTTTTTTTTAGGTCAGACTTAGAGAACCGGTTATTTTCTTTTGAGATGCTCATCCTGCATTTGTGTGTGTGTGTGTGTGTGTGTGTGTGTGTGTGTGTGTGCATTCATGGTGAGCCATTTCACTTCGACACAGCACAGAGCAGCACTATTAGGTGTTTCTTTAAAGACTGACCTTAATTATTAAGTTTGAGACACATCAATGCATGTCGCGAAAGTCAATATATTTACATACAGTGGTGTGAAAAACGATTTGCCCCCCTCCTGATTTCTTATTCTTTTGCATGTTTGTCACACAAAATGTTTCT
>JAQQZS010000015.1:4273884-4285583 GCA_030068045.1 Platyallabes tihoni | reverse complement strand
GAACGTTGTTTCGTTTCACTGTGTACTAACTGTATATGGTTGAAGTGACAATAAAGCCAACTTGAACTTGAACTTGATAGTCTTCAGCCCGGCCTTGATTGATTGTTATAGCCTTGATGTGGGAGTACCCTAATGACGGGTAGGAATTGACTACAAAAAAATTAGTGGAAAAAAAATCAGGAAAATCCCAAGGGAAAAAAAAAAAGAATATAATGCTGCACATGATAGAAAGGCACCAGAACGCCCGACGCAAATGGGTCCCAGCTCATTTCCATATAGTGACTCCCACTTAAAATAGTAAAGACGTTGTCTGGACTCACTTCTATGCCAGTAGAATATTTAATTTAACACATGATATTAGTAATAAAAATTAGAAAGTGATAAATCTTCCGTTAGCTAGGACGTAGGTTTTGGATCGGACCTCTTTTTTAATTTGTTTGTCTTTATTTATGGGTTTGTTTTGGCTAGCGTAGAGTGTATTTGTGTACATTCTTTTAATAACGTCTCGTCTCATCTCATCTTGTCTCATCCATATGGCTTTATTCTGTATACAGGGTTGTGCCGGGGGGCATTAGGTACTGTAGGGTATACCTTGGACAGGGTGCCAATCTATCACAGGGCACACAAACATACACACACTCACACATATTCACACACTTCGGGCAATTTGGAAACGGCAGTTAGTCTAATCTGCATGTCTTTGGACTGTGGGAGGAAACCGGAGAACCCGGAGGAAACCCACCAAGCACAGGGAGAACATGCAACATGCAAAGACAGACCCCGAGGCGGGAATCGAACCCGGACCCTGGAGGTGTGAGGCCACAGTGCTAACCACTACAACCCGTGCCACCTTTAATATTGTCAGTAATATAAAATAACATTTTGTTTCCTTGCAAATGTTCTCGATGATGCTCTCAGTCCCTGACATAGTGAACTAGCATGAGGATGTGATTTTAATCGAATTGTCAAAGCACATATCTGATGTACTGATCAAATCCGTTTTTTTTGTTTGTTTGTTTTTTAATCTGATATAGTTTTTATATTTTATATGATTTGGTTTCTTTCGTCTGTGATTGTGACAAAATGAGCAATTTAAACTTGAAAGTCTATTGCAGATATGAACACTCAGTAATCCTTGCAATCTTTATGATTTAAAGTCGGTCAAGTCGAGGCATACTTTAGTTAGATTTCTATTTTTTTGGTTTTGTTTTTAAACAGCTGATGGTTTTGACGTCTAGAAGCAAGCGTCTGAGGGATTCATTCAGAGAGAAATCTGAAATCCGTGTCAATCATAAGGGAATAAGATGATGGGATTTCTGTCACTGCTTTATGTGTGTGTGTGTGTGTGTGTACGTATGTGGGTAGAATAAAACACCCTTAAATGCATAATTACATACATCCTGCTGCTCTGCTGAATATAAATGCTAATTATACAAACATTTCTCTTAAGTGAACAGAGCTGTGCAATTACCCTAGTTACGATCTCATATTGTGCGATTTAAAATGTTGATTTGCTAGGTCAGTTTGGGATTGAGAATTGATTCACACTTTTAAATTATTTAGATAAACTCCAAGCATCAAATACACACTCGTACACACACTTGAGATCAGGAGTGGGATATAAACGTTTTTTTTTTTTTTTTTCCACAATTTAAAGTAATTCCACAAATAATCAAATCAAACATCTTGTGCTCCTGGTGCAAAGATGTTACATTAATACCTCTTCTGAGACTTATAGCACGGACGTAAGTTTAGCACACATGACGGCTATCCATCTTAGAGAACAGCATAAACAAAGCAATTCTATTTTTGTTCTAAGCAGGGCTGTCAAGTCCGCAGCGTGGAGAGGCAGAGGATGCTGTAGTGTGATGTAGGTCGAGTCCAGAGGGTCACGGTTGTGAAAATTTTGCAACCTGTCTCTAAACTGATAAGAAACTTGATTAAAATAAATGATAAAAATATCAAACATAATTGATAATAGAAGTGCATTTAAAGCTGTCAGTCGGTAACCAGACTTACATACACCATAATAATAAAACAAGGTTAGATTTTAGTTTCTTATACTTTGTATATATATATTAGGGCTGTCGATATTAATATATTAACGACTCTGATTAATCTACACATGTTAGCGTGTTACTGTTTTTTTTTTTTCAAATTAATCATATGACCAAGTTTAACCCGGATGGCTTTCCATAAATACAGTGCGGCGGCGACTTGGCTGTGTGTGATAACGCCGCGTTTAACGCAGATAATAAGATGACTGAGGAAACACCATCAGGTGTGCTGAAAGGCAAGTTTTAGTATCAAAGACTTTGGATAAAGTTTGAAAAAAACTAAAGTTGTGTGCTCGAGCTACCTACAAAGGAAAACTATTTTTACAAAAACACATTAAATGTAAGACGTGGGAGTGGTGGCACAGGCGGCTATGGCTCTAGGTTGTCGATTTTCAAAGCTGAGGATCCGGGCTCGAACCATCGATGGGTTGCCGCACCCCCCATACTGACCCAGCCACTGCTTTAAGAGACTTTAATTAAGAGACTTTAATTTAACATGTGTAAATGTTTGAGATATTATAAAACTGCTTAATCTATTTCATCTAACCAGTCTGTCAGTTCTTTATTCCAACATTGTACGCTAATAATACAAGCAATTTTTTGCATTTCAAGCTTGTTATTAATTGTAATTAATTGCAGACTATGACTGTGAATAAATAGATACATTTTAGAAAATGTGTTAAAACTATATGGCTTACTATAGCAAGTGGTGACAGGTGGATTGGACTCAAAGCCATATTGGGTACCAACATTTAATTTATAAATAATGTATTTTTTGTGCAACATAAATTTATTTATTTTGTTATTTTTAGACAAACATTTCCTGCTTTTTGTTCTTTTTCCAATACTGCATCAAGCCTGAAGCTTAAACACCTCATATAAGGAAAACCCTCCCATCTTAGTCAGCTCTGCAGTCGTCAGTAAGAGGGCGTGGCTCAGCATAGACACTGACATGATGTGTTTGGAGGAGGAGTAAAAAGAGGGAGTTTGAGCTATTAAAAATGTAATATTTACATTTACATTTAGGCATTTCTTTCATTTCATTATCCAGAGCGACTTACAAAAAGTGCTTTGAAGTTTCCGTCATTGGAGAGCTAGACATAGACACTGGGTTACTACTGTAGGTTATTATTGTGATATATAGTATAGGCATTATCTGAGGGTTATTTCGGGTGGAGCATTAAGACACACACTTTCAAAATATGGGACCTTTAAGATACTCCAATTTAAGAGCTATCGTTGTATATAAAATTGCTTATGTATTAATTACATTAGATTCCTTAAAGATTTTATAAGATGAGCTTGTGGTATGCAGTAGATTGGAAATGGCACCTCACAGCAGTAGTGTATGAAAAAGTTAAATACCAAAACACATCTTAATTACACTGCATTCGGGGAAGAAACCGTAAATATATTTTGCCTATATTATTGGAATAATAGTGGGATTTCTGTATTGAATCTTAGGAAACTCTATCTGGTTCGTTATTTTTGTTCTTTTTGCTGAACAAAGCTGAACGCGTTCCACGCTGAAAGATCAGACGGATTATGTCGACGGTGGTATTTCGACCGCAGTCACACTTCGAAATCCGATTTATCTGTAACTCCAGATGCTTTTGTAGCCCAGCTCGGTGTACACAGCACCAGTGGTATTTGTGAGTATAGAACACGGCATGGAAGTAAAACCCCCACGATCCTCATGGCCTTTAAGCTGCGACGTTCCCTCGTCGTGAAAGCCGAAAGCGGTGGGGAGAAGTGGGCAGCGGTGGGCATCTGTTACTAGGTCATCATGTCTTCCCGAGCTGGTAGGCAGGTAACTGAGTGTCACTGCTGTGTGGAAGTAAGGAAAAGAATCACGACTTTCTTACCTGCCGGTTTCTATGGCAACTCACCAAGGTCTGAGCACTGTGCACAGGAGGCTGGGACTGCAGTCGAGCAAAAACATCTTTTTTTCCCCCATGTTTTTCCAAGATAAGGCAGCAGTTTCTTCAGGACATGACAGGCCTCTGTATCACGCCTGAGGCCTGGATTTCAGTTTAGCTCCAACTCTTGGACCCAGATGATTTTCTTTCGGTGATCTTCGGATTGAATTGGAATATATTTTTAGTGCAAAATGTTAATGTTTTTTGTAAAATAATTAGTAATAGTAATATTATGAAATATGATGTGAAATATGACATGAAATATTATGCTTTAATAACTTTTCAGAAACCACAGTACAGTGGTAGCTCGGCATACAAATTTAATCTATTCTGGAGGCGAGTTCTTAAGGTGAAGTTTTTTGTATTGTGAAACGCATATTCCCATAGGGAATAATGTAAATGCAGGTAATCCGTTCCAGCCACCTACAAATATTACCAATGTTACCAACATTATAGTCATATTTTCGCATTTATAAAAACAAACAGAACATGTAGAAAAATGTGTTAAATGAAGTAAAATATGAAATACTGTAAATGAACACTACACCTCACTTAACCTTAATTTATGATTCCTCTTTATCATCCTTGCTAACATTCTTGAAAACCATGGTGCTATGTTCTTAACAAATATTGCACAAAATGCCTAAAAAAAAAAAAAAAAAAAGAAATGTGAAAACTCGCTTTGCTCTCCACTGACACAAACTAATTTTATGTACAAGCAACTTAGCCTGTGTTCCATCCAGGGCAAATTTCTTGCAAAATCTCAGTTCTTAAGGCGAAAATTTGTGAGGTGGGGCATTCGTATGCCGATGTACCACTCTGTATAACATTTACAGTGCCATGAAAAAGTTTTTTTTTTTTTTTTGCATATTTATTTTACTTAAATGCTTTAGATCATCAAACAAATATTAATATTACAAAAAGATAACCCTTTAATTTTTTTTCTTGCCCAGATTTCTTGTGTTCCTTTTGGTCAGCAGTGGTTTTTGCCTTGGAACTCTCCCATGGAAGCTATTTTTGCCCGGACTCTTTCTTATTGTTGAATCAGGAACACTGACCTTAACTGAGGCTCATGAGGCTTGCAGTTCTTTAGATGTTGTTTGGGTTCTTTTATGAGCTCCTGGATGAGTCGTTGTTGTGCTCTTGGAGTATTTTTGGTATCCTGGCCACTCCTGGGAAGCTTCTCCACTGGTCCAGGTTTGTGTATAATGGCTTTCACTGTGGTTTACTGGAGTCCGAAAGCGGACTGATACCTGTCAATTACTTTGTTTCTCTTATGTTCTTGAATTGCTTTAGGTCCTGTTGCTTTGTTAGATCTTTTAATTTGCTTGGCTTTGTCAGACATGTTCTATTTAAGTGATTTTTTGATTCAACAGGTCTGACAGTAATCAGGCCTGGGTGTAACAAGTGAAATTTAACTTAGCTTTCCAAAAATCACAGTTCATTCAAGATTTAGCAAAGTGCGGGGGGATTACTTTTTCACATAGGGCCAGGTAGGTTTGGACAGCTTTTTTTTTTTTTGCTTCATAAATGAAATCATCATTTAAAAACAGCATTTTGTAATTTTAAAACATTTAAGTGTGACAAAGATGCAAATATATATATATATATATATAAATTCAGGAAGGGGGAAAATACTTTTTCACGGCACTGTATTAGAATGATGAGGTGACAAAAGACCCGGTAAATTATGTGGTACTAAATCAATATCTTTGTGTATTGCCTCCATCGGCCTGTTTTAGAAACATCTTGCTGATTGCACCCAAGTTAGCAGCACGAGCAGCATGGCCCAATTAGGTAGAGAAAGAAAGTCCTGACATTTTCTGTCCTAAACACTCCCCTTCCAACAGAGGCAGACCATTTATCACAGCCACAGACCTGTCACAGGTGTGTATTGAGATATATGAGGTAGAAACAGAACTGAATAATTTGCCAAAAGCACTGTAGCACCGGCCTAAACCCATTGCGAATTTATCAATAGTCCGAATGAGTTGTTATTCTCTCCCTTAGTGACTAATACAAGGTGAAAAGTCAGTGCAGTACGACTTAATTTTACCCACATAATGATAAAACTTTTCAGTGCTTGTAGAAAGTTCTCGTGTTTGTGCCTCAACTGCATGGAAATACAAATGAAGATTCTATAAAAGGGTGTCAGGAAGAACTGCGAGTTTTTTATTTAGTTATTTATTTATTTATTTATTTATTTACATATTTCTCATTCATGGTGTCTCCTATCAGAGGTTCAGACTTTCTGCTATTTTTTTATTATTATTATTTTTTCTAATTTTAATCAGCTGATGGTTTTGACTTCTAGAAGAAGGTGCCTTTGGGGTTTTTTCAGAGGAAAATCAGCCATTTCAATCATAAGGGAATAAGATGATGGGATTTCTTTCTGTGCTGCTGTGTGTGTGTGGGTAGTATAAAACATCCTTAAGTACATAATTACATATATCCTGCTGCTCTTCTGAATAGGAATGCTAATTATAGGTGCAAAGAGCTGTGCAATTAAATTGATTATGCAGTTTGATCAATCTTACCTTGCTCGATTCGAAACATTCAACTCAAACTGATTGTCAGTTTTTGAGTCAAAATCGATTCGCACTTTGACTAACATTAAATGCATAAAATTTATGCATATAGACATAGTCAAGACGATCTGCTGACCTTTAAAGCGAGCACCAGAATGGGGAAGATAGATGATTCAAGTGGCCTTCAATGTGGCATGGTTGTTGGTGCCAGACCGGCTGGTTTGAATTTTCCTGAAACTGATGATCTACAGGGATTTTCAAGCATGGACATCTCTAGGGTTTACAGAGAATGGTCTAAAAAAGAGAAAATATCAAGTGAGTGGCGGTTCTCTGTGTGAAAATGCCATATTTTGTCATGAGGTCAGAGGACAATGGCCAGACTGGTTAGAAATGATAGAAAGCCAATTGTGCATCTGCACAGCCTGGTACATCCCTGGCAGCAATTTCCAAATGCCTGAAGGTAGCACGTTCATCTGTACAAACAATACCAAGCAATTAGAAACAACAGCCAAACTATGGCTCAGGAAAGATACATGTTGTGACTCCTAGTGTTGGACATACTTTGGTATGAAAAATGCGCACCAGTCCCAGAACAACAGCAATGGATCTTGTGAAGACTTTTTGCAGAAATGTCCTCCGGTTTAATGAAATGAAAATTGAACTGTTTGGTCATAATGACCCTCATTGTCTGGAGGGGAAAAAGAAGGGGGACGCTTGCAAGACGAAGACCACCATCTCTATCGTGAAACATGGTGCTGGCAGCATCATGATGTGGGGGTACTTTGCTGCAGGAGAGACTGATGCACATTATAAAATAGATGGCATCATGAGGAAGGAAGATTATGAGGATATATTGAAGCAATATCTCAAGAACATCATCCAGGAAATTAAAGCTTGATCTCAAATGGGTTTTCAAATGGTTCCAAATAACCCCAAGCATATTTTAAAAATTGTGGCAAAATGGCTTAGGAAAAAATATTGTCAGGGTATTGGACCGGCCCTGACCTCAATTCAATAGAAAATTAGTGAGCAGAACTAAAAAAGCATGTCCAAGCAAGGAGGCCTAACAACCTGACTCAGTTATACCAGTTCTGTTAAAATTTCTCCAAATATTTGACCCAATTTAAACAGTTGAAAGGCAATGCTACCAAATACTAATACTACCAAATACTAATGTAAACTTCTGACCTACTGGGAACGTGATGAAAGAACTAAAAGCTGAAATAATTCTATTTACTCTGACATTTCACATTCTTAAAAAAATAAGCAGTGATCCTACCTGCCCTTAGACAGGAAATGTTTACTAGGATTAAATGTCAGGAATTGTGAACAATAAATGTATTTGGCTAAGGTCTGCCTTCTGACTTCAACTGGAGCTCACAGCTTTTGTAGAAAATACAAACCGCTTCTATCTTCTCTAATGCATTTGAAATGATAGGTGTATTCCAAATGGCCTGTACCGTTCCAAAGTACCCTACGAAGTATACTTCACGGGGTGTTCAACCATGTTAAGTATGATTTCAAAATGTTCAGTTCAAAGAGAACTGTGAACGGTGTAGGGAACGAGGGCACAACAGGTGTTCACTTCACCGGAAAAGGGAATGAAAAAATTCCCATCAGTCATTGAGTCTCGCTAGAGCGTGAAAAAAAATGGAGCTCGAAAAAGGATTTATATATTTATTATCATTATTATCGAGAATGACATCGTATTAAACGGACACAAAAAATTACATTTTAATTTAATCAAATTCTTAGTTATACTGTACACGTTTCAATGCTATGTAAAAAAAATATTCAGTATTTAAAGAGCGTAGTGTGAAAACTTTTATGGCAGCAGCGACAGGATAACCGAGGGGCTTATGTTACCATGGTAACGCACGGAGGAAGTGATGTCCATGCTGGTGACTTCACAGGGTGTTCCGAATGGTTGTGTTGCAAACGGAGCAGGGAGTAGGGAGCACCCTGTGAAGTACACTTTGGAATGGAACGCAGCCATACTCTCCTTTTGCAAGATTATGGCTTCTTTCACGGTTATGAGTATAGGCATTTTGTGCCATATAGTCCCCTACTGGACTGGAGTGACAAGCAGTAAAAAAAAAGTGTAAGAAAGTAAAGAAGTTTACTTAAGAAGGAGTGAGGAGGTTCATTGCTTTGTAAGAGACATGGCATTTAAACAGTTAACAACACAGGATACACAGCATTTCAATAGATGCTTCTAGTAGTTTTTAATATTATAAAGAGCTTTAAGAAGCAATTTAGACAATAAACATTAGTGCTAATGTCTCTAATCACAAATTGCAAAGCCCACAAAGCGAATCATATCGAATTGAAGTCTACATATTGTATATATCACAGCTCTATAATTTCTCCGTAATCCTTTTTACTACTCACGACTGTACCCTTATCCTTCAAGCCCACAAGACTCTGATCAGACACACTTCTCTCGACATAAGCTTTAGATTGTTGAAGGATATAATCTGAATGACTTTTTCAATTTCAAGATACAGTAATTGGAATGATGAAAAATGACATATTTGGTGATATCAAAAGTTTTGAGACTGTTACTTTTCTAACATGGCAAAGAATGGCAGCACGAGGCTGCACACACAGTCACAGGGAGCACCGACCTTCATAAGTCAGTGTGCCAAAAGACATCATCCTGTGTACATCGGGAGCTGTGCAACTGGTGCTATTCCGACCACGTGCATTATCACGTCTCCTATTTCATCATTGACAGCATTTTAGAGCAAAGAGAGGACGTGAAATTCTATGTGAAACTGGGCAAATCTGTCACAGAGACGTTTGACATGATTCGGCGAGTTTAAAAAATGTTGCAATGAGTCGTTCGAGGTGTTCTGAGAGTCACGCATGCTTCAAGAGTGGAAGAACATCACTGGAAGATGACGAGAGATCCAGGAAGACCTTTAAAGAGCTCAACCCCTGAAAATGTTGAAACCATTTGGCAACTCGTGCGTGATGGTCGTCCGAGAATAATCTTACTGTCATTGTCGGTGTTTCATATGGAATAGTCCGCTGTGTTGCTGCCAAGTTCATCCTTGGACTGCTGACCCAGGAGCAGAAGCAACATCGCGTTGAAGTCTGCCAAGAACTCCGTCAGCATGCTGCAGATGACCCATCCTTTGCGTCGAGGATCATTACTGGTGAAGAAACCTGGGTGGACGGGTACGACCCTGAGACGAAGCAACAGTCTTCACAGTGGTAAAGCCCACTATCTCCAAGATCGAAAAAGGCAAGGCAGGTCCGCAGCTCGACAAAGTGCATGCTCATCGTCTTTTTCGGCATGGTGCAACAAGTATTCGTCCCTATGGGCCAGGCCGTCAGTAGGGAATTCTACTGCCAGGATTTAAGGTGTCTGAGGGAGGACGAGGCGAAAACGACCAAAACGTTGTGATGCCCCCTTTTCTAACAGACCAGACACTTCAGTTTATCCCCTGAAACTTCTCTTAACAAAGTAAAACTATTTTAAGAACTTCTCTATGCTGGACCTTGCACTGACATCCGGTTAAAGCCGCAGAGCGTGTGATCTGAGAGTCTAATCAACTGCCACATCCTGGAGATTCTGGCTTTATGACAGCCAAAGAATAAAAACCTTTTCCTGAATACAAATATCCCACTGGTATATAAAAATCCACTGAAATATTGATTCTAACTTTAGTTTGCATTCCATTTGGGACTCTGTACTTTCATTTCCTGTGCCATGTCTCCTCAATAAAACACTCAGATTGCTGCTTCACGTCAGGTTCATACTCTCCCAAACTTCATTTGAGTAACCTCCCTATCGAGTTCACATCACTACCCTCCAGCTGCTACAAGAATTAAGTTCGAAACTCTCTCGAGAGCTTTACAGTAGACTGTCCACATTCCGTGGTTCAAAACTAGACACCTGTACGCCATCTCAGGGCGACTGGTACTGTATATTCCACTCATACTTGCTTATAAATATATAGATTGTGTTAATCATTTATTAATTATTTTATTATTTTATTAGATTTTTCATCTTTATAAACGGCCGTCTGCAGTAACACTGAGGTTATACACATTCCAACATTTCAAGCATATGAATATGACAGAAAAAAAAACCCTCCCAGCCTGTATATTTCCAAGAGATATAATAAGGAACAATAATGACGTCTGTGCCGTGTAAGAGAGTCAGAAGTCACTTAGGCTTGATTGCTATTATGTTCTTTCCAAATTGTTAGCATTTTACAGCCTAATTGGCCACATTCTGCTATCCCCCGCTGTCTTCTCTCACAGCATGATTCAGGATATTTTTCTCTCTATCTCTCACAATATTTTTCTCTGTCTCTTTCTCGCTCATGATCTTTTTTTCTTCTGTGTTTTTCCTCCTCCCATTCATGATATTTTTCTCTCTTTCTTTCTTGCTCAGTATTTCTCTGCCACTCTCTCTCTCTCTCTTAGTATTTTTAAAAGGAAGGTATTTTGTTTTTCTCTATATTAACTTCTGAACATGTTAACCTGTTACAAAGAACCCATGTCAAATAATTAAATACAAAATGACTTTGAACACTCCCAGATTCCTGGCCAGGTTAAAGACCGTCTCTGTGTGCATGGAGTTTACATGTTCTCCACATGCTTGGTGGGTTCCCTCCGGGGACTCCGGTTTCCTCCCACAGTCCAAAGACGTGCAGATTAGGCTAATTTGTGTTCACAAATTGCCCACAGTGTGTATGTGTGTATGTGTGTGTGCCCTTCAATGGATTGGCACCCTGTCCAGGGTGTACCCCACCTTGTGCCCTAAGTCACCTGGAATAGAGGCTCCAGGCCTCCATGACCCTGTACACAGGATAAAACGGTATAGACGATGAGTGAGTTGAAGTGAGATGAAGTACAGTAATGTAAATTTGTCGCATGAACATCCCATCATTTTTATTCTATTTGAATATTGTTTTTGTAGTACTATTTTAGGTATTATTTACACCTGAATAATTACAGTACTCCCACCTATCCATGAGGCTCCGGTTGTTAGACGAAAGAACAACAACAACATTTGATTATTTAATTAGAAAATTCCCTCATGTCTGTTTATTAGAGCTGTGCGATTTAATTAATTATACAAATCTAATTTAATCTTTTGTTGGTCAATTCAGTTAATTTAATCATTGCAACATTTTTTGATTCAGAGTCGGTGCACTTTTTGCGACCAGGGGGGGAGG
>JAQQZS010000015.1:4120737-4131100 GCA_030068045.1 Platyallabes tihoni | reverse complement strand
ACACACACACACACACACACACATCCACACACATACACAAACAGACACACACATACACACACATACACACACATACACACACACACAAACCAGTATTAAAAAAAGAAAAAAAAGCTGTAACACTGTAACGGTCACGAAGTAACAGGAAGTTCATGGCACCTGGTTGACATTAGAGCACTCTGACGATACAGTAAGTAAACACTCCACACCCACAGATTTTGTTCTTGCGTTTGAACCATGACCCCTGACCTTGCCCTCCGGTGGTGGTGTGAGGTCACAGCGCAAAGTACGGGTCGTATTTGCGGATTTCCTGTAAGAGACGTTCTCGGTCGGAGACGGCGTCGGAGAGGGCGGCGTGAATGTCCGAGAGCTCGGAGTGTAGGGCCTGGATCTGAAAGCGCACACACACACACACACACAAGAAATGAAATACTAAACTAGGAAACTGCTAAAGCTGTGAATGTAAAGATAGAAGAGTCATTTAACCAGATAAACGATTTTTTTAGTCTAACAGGACCAAGAGTCACTTCGCTAAATGTATACGAGTCAAACACTATCGACATTCTGAATTTATTTTAGTACATAATTTTTCGTGTTTTTCAATACTCTTTGTCCAACAAGCTTTAATATCCCACGAATGCACCATTGTCGTCACTTCTTCTTCAGAAGTGAATCTTCATCCTTCATAGAACTGCTTTCAGGGGACCAAAGAGGTGAACGTCTGATGGAGCGAGATCAGGACTATAGGGACGTATCACGACGCCCTCGGATATCAGTCCCCTGTGTTTTTAGTCTTCGGCTCTTCGCTCTTCGATAAGCGTCTCGCTGTAACGAGCGCTGTTGATTGTTGAACCTTTTTTCCTGATGATGTTCCAATACTTCTGGCCCTCGAGAATCCCAGAAAACTGTAAGTGTTGATGAATTTTCCAGTTGATGGTTGACTTTTTTTGTTTTGTTTTACTTTTTCTCGGTCGGTGATTGAGGATGTTTCCTGTTCCGTACTCTGCCGTTTTACTCTCAGACTCGTAGTGACGAATCCGTGTCTCGTCACCTGTAATGATTCTCTTTAGGGAACTTTCGCCTTCATTAGAGTATACTGTACATGTTACATTGGTTACAAATGAACTGATGTGCAGGTGTGAACGTGTTACATCAGAGACCGGGGGGAGACAGCAGCCTTGAACAGAAGACGCTGATGAGACGGAACAGCGCTTTTAATATAACCAGAGTGCGGATAATTTTCGACTCACCCTGGTACAATAATCGTTTGCGATAACGGGAACGAGGGTCGTTAAGAGCCGTTTATCCAGACGGTTTCAAAAGTCTTTAGTTACTGTGTGTGTGTGTGTGTGTGTGAGAGAGACATCTACCGTGTCATCTCGTCCAGGTTCACAGCAGGCTTTGCTTCCTGATTGGCTGGCAGTGGCTGAGAGAGAAAATAAGACAGATATGAACAGAGCTCTCTCTTTGACACACACACACACACACACACACACACACACACACACACAGAGAGAGAGAGAGAGAGAGAGAGAGAGAACACCCACGTCTGACTGTAAGCATGGTGTCGTCGAGACGTTCCAGAACTATACCGTCTAGAAGAAAGGAGACGGGAACAGGCTGGGGGGAGGTGGGATAAACACGGGGAGCATCATCCTGAAAACACACACACACATACACACACACACACACACACACATTGTTGAAAAGTCCTTCATTCTTCTCTCTCCTCTTTCTGTACATGTTAGTCAGGTAACTAGTTAAAACAACTAGTACGCCGCTTCTCACCGTCCTTTTTTCCATGTTGCCTAGCAACAGTATTATAATCACCAATAGCTCCGCCCCCTCACCTTGAGTGTGACGCGCGTGTTGTGTACGGTGATCCTGATTGGCTGGGCGTCTGCGATGAGCTCGTCCTCCATGAACGGCCCGAGTGTGTTTATGGTCGAGGTGAGCAGCTCGGCCTCGCACCCGCGCACACACACCTCTATGAACCCCGCGCTCTCCGCCGCGCAGCAGTGACGCCCCGCCCCTGGCCCCGCCTCCGCCCTCAGACACACCGCTGGTGGGCGGGACACAGGGGACACGGGCGGAGATGGAGCACCTGTGGAGAGGAGTGGAGAGACTGAGTTAAGTCTAGGTTAGAGTAGTGTATCGCAGACGAGTGTGTGTGTGTGTGTGTCACCTTGTACGAGCCCCTGCAACTCCAGCACTCGCTGGTTTCCCAGCTGCTTAGGCGTAACGGACTGAACCTCCATCGCGACGACTGCGTCCTGCGCGTGGAACTCCATCAGAGAACGAACTGCACGCACAGACAGCAACACCACACACACCTGAGACAGACAGAGAGACGGACAGAGAGAGAGAGAGAGAGAGAGAGAGAGAGAGACATGTGGTTTATAAAACATCAAAAGGTAGTAAAAGTTTTGCTTCAACACACAAACTTCTCTTACAGCTAGATGTACATGTGTGTGTGTGTGTGTGTGTGTGTGTGTGTGTGTGTGTGTGTGTGTGTGTGTGTCTCACCATTTCCTGAGACATGTCCTCCGTGCTGTGAGACAGAGAGCTGCTCAGATCAGCCGATGAGTGGATGGGAGTGCCGTTGGGACGAGTGGACTCTGAGTGAGACAGAGAGCGAAAAAAAAAGAAAACACAGACAGAAAAACAAAATGAGAGACAGAGCAATAGAGAGAGAGACAGAAAGGTGTGTTATGAAAGAGAGAGAGAGAAAGAGACAAAGGTAAAGACATACATAGAGACAGAAAGACAGAGAGAGAGAGAGAGAGAGAGAGAGAGGGGCAGGGAAAGAGAAAGAAAGAAAAAGTGAAGGGACCGGAGAACCAGACAGCAGGACAAAGAGACAGCCATGAAGACAGATGAGACAGATATGAAGAGAGAGAATCATGTAGAGAGAAAGTGTCAGAGACACAGGCACACAGAAAGACAGACACGTGGAGGCAAGAAAAAAAAAAAAAGAGGGACAGACATATGCAGAGAGTGAAAGAGACACATGTAGATGAAGACAGACAGACAAACATGGCAGGAGAGAGAAAGAGAGAGAGACAAAAATAGACAAAGTGACAGAAAGGCAAAAAAGACAGATAGATAGAGAGAGACAAAGTGACAAACAGGACGACATGCAGAGAAAAAGAGAGACAGACATGCAGAGAGAGAGACAGACATGAAGATAGAAAGACAGACTGACAAAAAGAGACAAATATGCAGACAGACAGACAGACATAGACAGACAGACACAGAAAGAGACAGAAAGCCAAAAAAAAAACAACAGATAAAGAGACACATGCAGACAGAGACACAAGAAAAAAAAAAAGACAGAGACAGAGACAGACAGACGTGTTAGTGGTTAAAGACTCGACATGGTGATGACGTCATACCCGAGTCTGTGAGGATGACGAAGTTTTCGCTGGTGTCGCTGTCCAGCGAGAGACCGTCGTCAGCCGCGCTGGAGTCCATGACCACGCTGTCACAGGAATTCTGGGAAAGTGAGTGTTTGAGGGGTGGCAGACGCAAACTGGAGTCGTCTGGTTCTCTGCACACACACACAGCAAGTTAACACACAATCCATACACACAAACCTCACAAATGTCACACTGTATATTTCGTAAATAACAATAAATATAAAATCACAGTTTTTTTTTTGTTTGTTTTATATATAAACTCTTACTTGCTCTGAGTGCTGAATATTTTGCTCATGGCAGAGCCGCGGCTCAGGATGCTGAAAGCGTCTTTAGTGATGGACAGCGCCCCCTTGGTGAGGTCCAGGGACGCATTGAAAGCATCTTTAGTCACGTCTTTGGTCACGCTAAGCGCGTTGGACAGCTCCCCCTCCAGGCTGACCGTAGAAGCGTTCGGATTCTGCACGGTGGCCGGAGACGGCGGAGGTGAAGCGACGCTGCCCTGGGATTCGTCTCCCTGGCCGCTCCTTTTATCCAATCCCTCTTCGACAGCTTCACATGCCTCCTCGACAGGCCCCTCCCCTTCGCCATCACGCTCCTCCTCCTCCTGCTGCTCCGACGATTTTTCCGCGCTTCCCATTATCCCGCTGTCCGGCCGTGACGGCGAGAGATCGGAGCCGGTCAGGCTCTGCGAGTCCGTGTCCTCAGGGGCTTCGCCATCTTCTGGTTTCCCAACGACGGGTGGGAGGAGCAAACCGAGCTCCAGCGCCTCGATGAGGAGGGACATGCAGACGGTGGGAGGAGACACGGTTCTGGTCTTCGCGCCCGGAATGCGATTGAGGTCGGAGCCCAACCTGGCGAGATAATCTTTCATCCGGAGCAGAGCGACGTACTGGTAATGACTGAGCCACATTCGGATCGGGGTGATGGACTGAACCAGGAGGTGGACGGATGCAGATGGAGCGTCGTGACCGGGCGGATTCTCGGCACCGTTTTCTGCCCTCGTTAAAACCTGACTTAACGACTTCGTTAAGGCTTGCGGGCGGCACATCCACACGCACGCGGCGAACGGCTCCATGAACGGCGGTGCTTTGCCTCCTCGCCGCGCCCCCTCAAAACACCCCGCTGCACGGGACAGGCTGATGCTCCACACGTCCCTTGAGGAAGAAGAACGTGAGAGCGAAAACGAAGAATCTGACTTTAAGAAGGCTGGAGGAAGAGGGTGCAGCGTGTTCTGGTCACGGGGAAAAGGGGGGACTGGGGAGGGACGGAAAAACGGATGCGTGGAGAACGAAGAGAACGTGGATTCCAGGTCGGACAGGGACGAGTGAGGAGAGTGATGGGTGTTGCTTATGAACGCCTGAGACAGGGTGAAACCCAGAGCGTGTGGACGATCGGGGTGATCCAGGATGGACGAGTCAAGAGGAACGATCAGCTACGGAGAAAAAGGAAAAAAAACAAAAAAAACAAACAAAAACACCACCATCAGTGAGACGGAAAAATAAAGAAAAGTGTTAACTGATATTTTGAAGTAGCTTGAGGGTCATGACCTTACCTTGAGCTGCGTAGCGTCCACACGGACGTCCACGTGTTCCTCGCTCTTGCTGCTGTCCTGCAGGTGGTAGAAGGCCTTGACCTGCTCCAGAGTCGTCAGCAAGCCGTGGCAAAACACATACATCCACAACACACTCGCAGCGTCCACACACAGCTGCAGACCGTTCAGCTGACCGTACAGATTGGAGCAGGGCACTGCAGAGAGACAGCGATAGAGAGAGAGACAGCGATATAGAGAGAGACAGCGATAGAGAGAGAGAGAGAGAGAGAGAGAGAGAGAGACAGCGATAGAGACAGCAATAGAGAGAAAGAGAGAGAAAGAGAGAGAAAGACATCGATAGAGAAAGAGACAGTGATAGAGAGAGAGACAGCGATAGAGAGAGAGAGAGAGAGAGAGACAGCGATAGAGAGAGACAGCAATAGAGAGAAAGAGAGAGAGAGAGAGACATCGATAGAGAGAGAGACAGTGATAGAGAGAGAGACAGCAATAGAGAGAGAGAGAGACAGTGATAGAGAGAGACAGTAATAGAGAGAGAGAGAGAGACAGCGATAGAGAGAGAGAGAGACAGCAATAGAGAGAAAGAGAGAGAGAGACAGCGATAGAGAGAGACAGTGATAGAGAGAAAGAGACATTGATGGAGAGAGAGAGAAAGTGAGAGAGACAGTGAGAAAGACAGCGATAGAGAGAGAGACAGCGATAGAGAGAGAGACAGCGATAGAGAGACAGCGATAGAGAGAGAGAGACATCGATAGAGAGAGAGAAAGTGAGAAAGAGAGAGAGACAGCGATAGAGAGAGAGACAGCGATAGAGAGAGAGACAGCGATAGAGAGAAAGAGAGAGACAGCAATAGAGGGAGAGAGAGAGAGAGAGAGCAATAGAGAGAGAGATGAGTTATGCAGTGCTACAAGTTATAGAAACAGTTATCCAGTGCTAGTTTGTTGTTTAGTCTGTTTACTAGAGATGGGAATCACCAGGGATCAGCAGATACGATATTAACATGACCCCCAGCTGCCAATTCCATTTTTTTATTGCGATTTTATAAATATTCCAATTTGATATTACATTTTTACCTCCAGTCTAAGACATTCTAATATGTGATGTTTGTATTCTCTACGTTCTGGTCTCTTAGCTTTAATGCTAGCTATTGGTTAGCTTACAACGACCCACTTAATGTACCTGAAGTGAACCGTATTCACAATGACTTACTGTACATACAGGATGAATTCTGTGTTATCTAAATCTCTGTGTTATGATGTAAAAATAAAAATAAAAGAACAAAAAATAATAAAACAGTAGTTGAATATCAGAGGTACCGGGTCCTCCGGCGCTGTGAGGGAAGTAATACTCTGTGAACTGCAGGTGGATCGCAGGCGTGTTCTCCGCCATGTTCAGCACTTTGCGGTTGCACGATAAAAGCGACTGGGTTTTCTTGCTGTGACGTCCCCCGGTGGACACCTGAGACAACATGGAGAAAAAAACAGTTCGGTTTCACTACATGGACAAACCAGTGGGTCACTGCGGGCATCTGAGTCACAGTTACGAGTTTCTACGATTAGTTCTTCTGAACTTTGAGAACTTCCTGACATTTAAGTATCTATGTGCGTGTAAAGCACCTGTGATGTCATTGTACTGTATACACTGGAAGTGTGTGTGTGTGTGTGGGGAGAGAGGAACACAAAAACAGACTAGAATTGAGGGATGGACAAATATCTGTATGACTGGTAGTGAACCCCTCTCACTGTTCTTTTTCATACTTCACTCTATTTTCTGTTCTGTACTTTCCTCGCCCCCGTTAGTCGTCCCTCTGTCTTTCCTGTGACCACAAACCCTTTTCACTTCTCTGTTCTGTTTGAGTCACCGTGCCATTTTCAGAGGACAAACAGGTGGATAATAAACAGTTAGACAAATAGATTGACAGACAGATGGATAGACATGGAACAGCGATTGCTATACAAAAGTGCCTTTAAAGGGGGCGGGGCTACATATCCTAAATCCTTGAAGTGAGGGTCATTTCTATTATACTCCCAAAAACATTTAATTGGTTCACGAATACTTTTTTTTTTTTTTAAAACAAAAACTACGACTGTGTGAGTGAGTGTCTGTGAGGACAGAAACCTGGCGAATGTCCAGATCGTCCACACGGATCACCATGCAGCTGGAGCGGAGTTTCTTTAAAGCCAAACTTTCATCAGAGTTTGTAACTGACTCTCCATCTCCTAATAGATATAAAACATCAGCATGATTTCATCACTTCCCACCAGAAGTGATATATATATATATATACTGTATATATCTCGCAGATCTTACGAGGTTCAGATGGAGGCTGGGGCAATCCTGAGCTCTCCAGTTTCTTCTGAAAGTCCTGTAGCAGTTTGGACGCCCACTGAGTGCGAGAGTCTAAAGCACTGCAGTAACGCTCCCAATGCCGACAGCTATCGCCTTCTCACACACACACACACACACACACACACACAGGTAATGACTACTCTGTTAGACGTTACACCTTTATGCATGATCTTAATGGCACATTTCCTGCTAAAATAAGTGAAAAAGGACAAGGTAACAATTTAAAAAGATGCCCCTGTATACACTCACCTGGTCTGTGGAAGGGGTAATAATCAAAGCCCAGCTTACGAAAGGTCAGTTGCATTGCACCCTGGGAGCCTGGAATGGGGGCTTCATCTAAAAAAAGAAAAGGTTAAATGCCAAAAAGTCAATGAATCATCTGTAAGATCTGGGTTCTCAATGAGGCAAATGAGGCAATGCGTGTTGAGGTAAGGTAAATGAGGGAAAAAAAAACAAATTGGGGTGAGGTAAATGAGGCAACGTGTTTGGATGTGATGTAAATGAAGCATTGCCTATTAGGGTCAGGTCTGGGTGAGATAAATGGGGCCGTGTCTGTCGGGGTGCGGAAAATGAGGTAATGCATGTTGAGGTGAAAAGCCGTTGTGTGTCTGGGTGAGCTACATGGAGTCAGGCATGATGAGGTGAGGTAAACGAGACAATGCGCACCGAGGTAAACTGGTTTGATAAGACGAAGTTACCTGTTTCTGATGATGAACTGTCGTTGCAGATGTGCAGGTCAAGGCGAGAAATAAACGTGTGATATGACGACTCTTTCACATCGTAAAGGTCGAAATACTGTGCCAACGTGTTGGGCGTCGACACGGGAACTGGGTGTGGCTCTGGCCACGGTGGACGAGGTCCAGGAGAGGTCGGGACTGTCTGAAACACAATTTATAGAAAACCATTACTGAACAGAGGATCTGCTTTAATGGAGATTACAGAACTCAAAGTGGCTTAAAGAACTTTTTCCTGATACCAAAAGTAAATACGCCCCAGTTCAGAAATACTAGCAGGTTCGATTAAGAATGATTACAGTAATGAAAACCCACTTAAAGGTGAGAGAGATAAGGAACCTAATCAACATCTGTGTGTGTGTGCGTGTGTGTATGCGTGTGTGCGCGTGCGTGTGTGTCTACCTCCATGCTCTTCCTCTGCTGTGCAGATTTCTCCATGACCTCACTCAGAGATTTGGCGTAATGGATTACAGCCTTAAGTTGAGAGTCGGTCAGGACCCACAGCAGGTCATCCAGGATGAAGAGCAGCTTCGATGCCAGAACGTTACAGTCCTTCACCTGGCAGAAACAGAGATGTTAGGAGTGTAGAAGGTACCTTGTGTAGATATGGATGTGGTTTATGGTGTTCAGGGCTATATTCTAACTTATTATTATTTTTATAAGACGATTACCCTGCGCTTAAGAGCGATCCGGATGCGCCCCTGGTTGGTGATGAGTCGTAGCGGTGTGCTCCCTAAATCCTGTTCCTCGCTCTCTATAGCGTCCGCTTCGATGCGCAAACTCTGCCAGTTGATTTCTTTAAAGGTCAGCACCTGCAATACATGCACAAAACACAAAATCTCTAAAATCTGTGTAATGTAAATGTGCGTATTATTTACTTAAGACACACAAGAAACGGTTCCTTAAGAGAGAAATTTAATTAACAGTTACGAAAGGAGTCTCCAGTGCAAGTGCTTTGTACTGTAACATTCAGTAAGTTTCCACTATTGGGAAAGTTTTAAAGTAGGGACATTTTGCACTTCTTGGTTTCTCTGTGACACCACATGCTATGATGTTTCACTTTTCAATTGTGTTTAGCCATCATAAAAAAGCAGATGCAGATGTTATATGAGATTATACAACGGTTAGTTCTGACCGAGTAATCTGATTGGACGAGAGGAATGATGATGATAACAGAAAGTAACAGCACTGGGAAGTTTAACTGTACGTATCTGTTCGTGTCACAGGTTCTCTAACGAGTGTTCATTACACTAACTGTCTGTCAGAGCGTGGATGAAAGTAGGTCTGTACGGTCCGCAGTACTGAGGAGAGACCAGCTGCCTGCTAACATTATGTTATGTTTAAAAAAAAAAAAACAACTAAATAACACTTTGTCTCTTTAATAATTGCTTCCAAGTCGCTCCAAATCACATCTGAAACATCCATATTGTTTTACTTACAGCTATAAAGCTAACTAGCTTCTAACACAAGGTTAAATCCTAAATTCCTCTCTAACCCCTGATCAAGGACACTTTTCATAGCTTTTCATTTAACGCTATTTAGGATTCAACCCCAGAACCTGGAAGTTAACAGAACTGGCATTCTAAAGCAGAATAAGTGGAAATATAAAGTAAATCTTGTGAGTTTCTCAGGACTGTCCACCACCTCCATGGTTTACTCTCTCTCTAAGCAAATAACTGGTTAAAGAAGCAAAGCATAATCTATTGATGATAAATAAATTTTGTGTGACTGTTGTATAAAAGCAATATCACACTACGACCGCATAACAGCATGGAGTCGAGTGCGATATTGCTCAAATATATTTTATTATGAAACGTTTAAAATCGTGACATGGTGGCGGTCGAGGTTTCTTTGCAAACATCACTTGCCTCTGTTTTGTCACCTTTTTAGGGATTTAATACAGAGATCTGTGGTGTAAAAGATTAGTTTTGTCTGTCTTTGGAAAAGTACTGATTTAGAAAACAATTTTATTACTGTGTGTGCGCATGTGTGAATGTGTGTGTGTGTGTGTGTGTGTGTGTGTGTGTGTGTGTATTACCTCTCCTCTCTTAGGGTGTGTGATTCGTGTGTATCGGAGGTCACTCTTCTGCCACTTAGGGTTCAGACTGTAGCCCTGAAGCTGCCAGAGCTCGAAGGAGGCGTGAAACGCTCTGGACTTCACTTTAATAACGATGGAGTTAATGATGACCGACATGCCCTCCACCACCTTCTCGGCAAAGCCGTACTCACTGCGCGTACACACACACACATACACACACACACATACACACACACACATACACACACACACATACACACACACACATACACAC
>JAQQZS010000015.1:4078531-4099224 GCA_030068045.1 Platyallabes tihoni | reverse complement strand
TGTCATGCAAAAGGAGTCAAAAATCGATTCCTGAGCAACCGATGTCAGCTAATTCAGGACCTTCACTGTAGACAGCGACTTGTAACGTTGGACGAAAGAGGCAGCGACTTAAGAAGACTCCTAAGAGACAGTACGAGAAACACACTTAGAAAAGTTATCACTTAACGTAAGATATATCTTAAGAGTCTTCTTAGCGCGCAAAGAGTGTGCGTTATCGAGAAACCAAGCCCCTGTACTATAACGATGACCTGTTTCTGATTGGCTCCTTTGCATGCTCTCTGTGTCCCCTCAATGTGCGCGTGTCGAACCATTACATCCTTTTCTCTTGATGTTGCGTTTATCATCACATTCGTTAGTTTATATCTGTATTATTTTTGTCAGGTAAACACACAAACACACAACTAAAACATATGTTACCGTCCGAACAGAGACAGGCATGTACAAATTCTGATTGTTATTTAACTTACTGCATTAGATAATTAAACCTGCCGCGTTAATTCTGGCTGTTCAGCAACTCTGAGAATAGAGCGAAATCTAACTTACATACTGTAAACTATTTACTTAATTTTAAACTACCCAACAAACTCTAAAGCACTAATGCTATTTATTAGTTATTTGTTTTTATTATTCTTTCTTTTTATGTTGAGCATTTTTTGTTATTCACTTTAAGGGTTCCAAAATAAGGAAAAGTGAGAAAAGACTGAAAGAGAACGACAGTTGAAAGACTTGTGTAGAGTGTTTTCTATTTATATTTATAGAAAATTTAAAATACTTATCTATATTTATTTCAAGTTTTTTATTTATATTTGTAGAAATTTTTAAATATCTATTTATATTTATTTAAAGTGTTTTATGTATATTTGTACATCATTTTAAATATTTATCTATATTGATTTCAAGTTTTTGATTTATATTTGTAGACATTTTGAAATATTAATTTATATTAATTTAAATTTTTTGATTTATATTTGTAAAACATTTGAAATATTTATTTATATTTATTTCAAGTGTATTATTATTATTTATTTATTTATTTTTATTTTCTCAAGTGTAATAAATGTTTTGGTTGAAAAAACAAAAAGAGAATCGTTGATGAGAATTGTGATCTTCATTCCCATGGAGAAGAATCGTAATCCACATTTTAGAGAGAGTCGTGCAGCCCCAGTGTAAAGCTCCAGATCAGCGTGTCAATGTTCCTGTAATCTGTGGTGAATCTGGAGTTTTTCGTTCTGTTTGTTCCACAGAGGAGGACAGCGATATGTGTGCGAAAGATCGAGCTCTGCTGTACTACAGACTCCTGCAGTGTGGAGTGAACGAAACCCGCAAGGTTCTCCTGGGTCCGAAATCAGACCCGTCCATGACCGTCATTACCGGACGGACCGAGGAACCTGTCAATCACTGGGCTTCCAGTTTCAACACGCTGGATCCTCTTTTAGGACGCGAGAGCTGCGCTCAGGACGTTCCTGCGGAGATCTCTGATGAAGATGGAGAAATCAAAATAGATGATGCGGATCCAGCCTTTCAGAATGGAGCACTGAGGGAAGGTACGCTCTAGATACGCTGTGTTCTTCTGAAGTAGCCAGCATATCACATAGAGGACTGTATTAATGTCCTGAAGCTAATTTCCTTTCTGTCTATGTTAGCAGGAGACACGGACAGGATTCCCGATGCCTCAGAAGAACCAGCGCTGTCTCTGAGTCCTCTGGTATCCCATGACGTTTTTGAAAAGCTGTGGATGGAGCTGCAGGTGCTGCACCGTCAGTGTCTGGGCATCCCTCGTCCGTCCGTCTCTCCCGACACTCTAAACTCCGCCTTCCAGCTGGTGAAGATCCAGATCTTGGCGTACAGCCGCAGCGATGCCCGTCCCTGGAAGCTCTACATGTACAGCTGGAGCTGTGGCAGCGTGATCCTCGCCGAGCTCCTGCAGGACGCTGCAGACGAGCCCCATCGCCACGGCAACCTCAAACTGTCTATCAAACAGCATCCCGAGGAGCGGGAAGCCGTCGAAGGCTTCGTGTCTGTGGTCTCAAATGTCCTGCGCACCCTGAGCTCAGCCGACTCGTCATGATGCGTTCACTTTCAAAGCTACAGACTGTTCATTTCATCCGTAATAATCTTCTTATTAATAAATTCATTTGAGCTACAGTAACTTGTGGTTTCTTAATTACCTGTACTTCATTTCATCTCTGATGAAAACAGACAGAGAGATTAACAAGAGACAGACAGAAAGACCAACTGATATGTACTGTAGATAGATAGATGGATTGATGGAGCTAAATTGAGATAAGACAAAGAAATTTAAAACTAATAACAGAGACTTATAGGTAGACGGATAACAGTAAGCTATTATAATGACAAACAAATACAGTGGAACCTCGGATTACGAGCATAATTCGTTCCAGAAGTGGACTCGTATTTCAAAAAGAAATTTTAGAAATTATGGAAACTCAAATTACTCGTTCCAGAGCCCAAAAAAATAAATACATAAAAATAATTAACACAAAATATAAAGTAAAAATAAAACAAATTAACCTGCACTTTACCTTAAAAAAAAGTAAAAATAAATCCAGACAGATAAGTGTTTACGTTTATGCGTGCAGGCGCTGTGTGTGTGTGTGTGTTTGTGTATGCGTGTGAAGCTAAAGTCTGAGGAGAGGAGGAATCGGACCCTCCCCCTTCTCGTCTTACACAGTAACACTTCCTCCTCTCTTATTTGAGTTTCACACACACATACACACACATGCTAACAGAAAGACTGTTTTATCGGAAAAAATAGCAAGGAACATTGCTAACAACTCTTGCGTGAGCGCATGCTAACGGAATCACTGCTGTAAAGTAGAAAAAAAAAATTAACCTGCACTTTACCGTTGAAAAGAATCATGACAGAGCAGTGTTTCTGTGTAGAGCAGAGAAAGTGTGTTTGTGTGTGTGTGTGTGTGTGTGTGTGTGTGTGTAAAGGCGGGAGGAGGGATGTGTGTGTGAAGGGGTACGGTGTCAAATTACTTGTCGCGCACACATAACGGCATGCTAATCCAGAGAGAAAAAGAAAATGGATCTTTAACCTCTCTAATGTGACTTTCTTTTGCTTTACACGCGCGCTGTACACACACACGCATACAAACACAAAATAAAATGTTTTACGCACACACACGTGGTCACAGTGTTATAGTAAACAGTACACGCGTGCACGGATGTTGATTATACCAGTCAGAGACGAGCACTAAGACCCAGCAGGGGAGACGATTACCCACAATTCCAAAGCGCAAGAGAGAGAAAAACCGTTGTCTCAGTTGTGATCACGTGAAGCTCGGCATCAAACCAAGAAGCGCATGCGTGATACATGATACTCGGTGCTCGTAAACCAAGACTTGTTCGTTTTCCAAGTCAAAATTTATTTCAAATGTTTGCTCGTCTTGCGGAACACTCACAAACCGTGTTACTCGTAATCCGAGGTTTCACCGTAGATGGACAGATGGAGAAAGACAGACAAGTAGAGCTTAAACTAAGAGAGAAATACACAAAAAGAGAGATACAAAGACAAACATTGATATGTTATTTCTATTTTTAATAGATGTACCATTCAAATAATTAATGGAACACATTAATGGTCCCAGTTTGGCCTGAATTACACAAACATGGAGGGGGTGTTCAAGTCAAACTGGGACTAAGGGTCTCTTAATTTTTTTTGAGCAGGATAGATAGGAAAACATATTTGAGTTCTACAAAAAGATAACCCATGTAGTTTTTAAATGATGATTAAGGAAACAAAGCTTTCCAAACCTGCCTGGCCCTATGTGGAAATAATAAAAATAATTAAACTAAACAATAAAAAAAAAAAATGCCCCTAAATCTAATAAATCTAATCACGCTTGGCGGCAACAACGGTGACGAAGTGTTTGCGATAAGCTCTCACATCACTGTGGAGGAATTTTGGCCCGCTCTCCTATACAGAATTGTTTTAATTCAGCCACATTGTGGGGTTTTCAAGTTTGAACATCCTGTTTAAGGATCTCAATCAGATTTAAGTCCGGACTTTAACTAGGCCTCTCTAAAACTATGTTTCTCTGAGCCATTCTGAGGTGGACTTGCTGGAGTGTTTCCTTGCTGCGTCATCGTCGCGCTCTCGAAAATTTTTTTTGCCAGGCTGGCCACTCCTGGGAAAGTTCCACACTGTTCCAAGTTTTTTGCTTTTGTTGATAATGGCTCTCACCGTGGTTCACTGGAGTCCCAAAGCCTTAGAAATGTCTTGCTAACCCTTTCCAGACTTCTACATGTCAGTTATTTTGTTTCCCGTCTGTTCTTGATTGTCTTTAGATGGAGTTGCTTTTTTGGATATTTTAGCGTGCTGCATTTTGACAGACAGGTTCTATTGACGTGATTTCTTGATTCAACAGGTCTGAGATGTAATCAGGCCCGGGAGTGGCAAATTAAATTTAACTCGACTTTCCAAAAATCACAGTTAATTCATGATTTAGCAAGGGGGCACAAATACTTTTTTCCATAGGGAAAGGACATGGGTTTTTCCTTTAATAAATGAAATCATTATTTAAAACCTACATTTGTATTAACTGTCTGGATCCTCCAATTCTTCCAAGGTTCTTCCAATTCGACATTTCTATCTCAGAGAGTTTTTCCCTTGCCACCGGCGACCTCAGCTCGCTCATCAGGGACAAATTGTTCATTATAATCGATATTGTTTTTCTTACATGACAATACATTATTTTTTATTTCTTTTTATTTCTTTGTTTTCCCCATTTTTTCCCCCTAATTTAGTCATGTCCAATTCCTCCCCGTCACTAGGGGGCGCTCCCACATTAAGGCTACTACTACCACTCAGTCGGGAGCGCTGAAGACTATCACGTGCTTCCTTCGAACCACATGACGCCAGCCAACCGCTCGCTCACGCACCGTTGGGGGTGGAGTAACACACTCGGGAGGACAGTGCTATCCGCTCCTTCCGCTTGCGTGAAAATGGATATGAATCGAATAGAATTTCACAGATAAACTGTATTATAAACACACTTTAATACGGTTCAGCTGCACCAAGTTAGGGGTTCAGAGGTAGCTCAGTAGTTAAGGCATTGGACTCTGGTTGGGAAGGTACCAGGATCAAATCCCATGACCACCAAGTTGTCCCTGTTGGGCCCTTGAGCCAGGCCCTTGACCTTCAACTGCTCAGATTTATAGTGATATAAAAATGTAAGTAATGTACATTTAGGCAAATGCCTAAATGTAAGTTATTTCGCTGAAAAGATGTGC
Source organism: Platyallabes tihoni (assembly GCA_030068045.1). Classification (NCBI taxonomy): domain Eukaryota; kingdom Metazoa; phylum Chordata; class Actinopteri; order Siluriformes; family Clariidae; genus Platyallabes; species Platyallabes tihoni. The sequence continues at coordinate 4,093,965 of JAQQZS010000015.1, read as the reverse complement.
ATGCTGATTCACACATTTTGTGCAAAACACAATAAAGAACGTTCTGTCTGTCTCTACTTCCTTCTGTCTCAGTTTATGTTCCTCTTCTCAACAATTGTAAACCTATTTATATCTACCCATCTGACCTCTGAATAGAGGTTTTCTATTCATTCTACTCTCTCTATTTGGCTCTGTCTTTCTGCACATCTATCGAGCCATCTATCCATCCATCCATCCATCCATCCATCCATCTATGGCCATGTCCACACGTAACCTTGTATTTTTTTTAAACGGACATTCATCTACTTTAAATAAAATAATTCTGACGTAGTAGGAAGTTTCACATTTCTTAAACACCCACGTCAGAAGATATATCCTGTGCTCGTGGCAAAGATGTTGCTCTGCTTCAGAAGGCTCAAATTATTGTTGAAAAGAGGAAAACAACTAAGAAAGACAGAATGTTTTTTTTTGTGTGTGTTATGCACAAAATGTGTAAATCAGCTGAATTCTTTGCATTTTATTTGCCTTTTGCATCGGGCTTAAAATCTCAAGTTAATGATTAAACTGGAGCTGATTGTTCTGCGCTTGGTTTCTATCAAGGTTCGATTGTTATTAACTTCCTGCAAACTACAAATCCAGCGAGGTAGTGACGGCTGCTTTTCTTTTAACTGTTTTTTCAAAATATAAAAAGAAAAGCTGTGATGTGTTCCAGATCTGTTTACATACGTACCATGGTTGCGTGGGAGCTAACCTCAATGCTTTTTCATTTTTTTGTGTGTCCTTTTGGTTGGTGGCACTATTGGTATTGTTTCTGATGCAATAGCAGGTATCTGATAGCAGAAGCTCAGAGTAAAGCAAACACCAGTGAGTTCCCATAGCTACCCGAGATCATTAGAGGTCAGTGAAGTGATACACGTATGGATGAGCCAATGGGTGTTTTTTTTTTTGTTTTGTTTTTTTAATAAGCATATAAAAACACTGAGCATGATTCAGCTTTTGGGATCTTGTACACACCGGGTACAGATTACAAAAACAGATCAACAGATCTTCGGAGCTGGCTTTCGATTGCTACAGTAAACAATTCGGTGAGTCTCGACATTCAGGAAACAAAAGCGAAAACGTTCAAAGATCTGTGTACGGTTAAAGCTCATATTGTATACAGTAAAGTGTCTAAAGCATGTTCTTCAATTACTCACAAACTCAAAAACCAGACATGAAGCCTGAATAAAGATCAGAGCCTGTAACGCAAGCAGTGTTGAGAAGCTATACAGAAAGCCCAGGCTCTGAAAGCGTCTGTCTGTCCTGTACTTAGATTACCCTGTAATCCAACACTCAGGCCTGAAAAGCTGAAATCTATGTAAAAATGATCATCTTTCATCATCCAACTAGAACTGAATTCATCTGTTGAATAGCAGGTGGGTGTGGGACGCCTCGAAGCTGTTTAGTGTTCTTCTTTAAACATTCTTTTTAAAATGCTAGACATGATAACTGAGCCAGAGTATAATTTATATTTATTATAGATATTATTATACAGTATATACCGGTGATCCTGACCCCTTGTGAGCTGAGGATGCGTCTGATAGATACATCCTGGTACCTCACTCCTGATTGTGGCATGCGACGGCTTGTGACCGCGTTCGCTCGAACGTTTTAGGACTGAAATTGCCGTGATCCGTTTTCGACCCGATCAGTGAAAGTGGACTTTATATCAATCAAACACTTTTCCTGTTATATTGAACTTACATCTTTATAGTGCACATACAGTATACTGTCGAAAAGGGGCTGATTTATGGTCCTGGTCTTTGATATCACCCAAATGAGGATGGGTTCCCTTTTCGTGTCTGGTTCCTCAGAACGTTTCTTCCTATTGACATTTCCATCTCAGAGAGTTTTTCCTTGCCATCGGTGCCCTCATCTCGCTCATCAGGGACAAATTGATCATTATAATCGATACTGCTTTCCTTACATGACAATACAGTCTAATTTTATACATTTCTGTATAACAGCTTTGAGACAATGCGCATTATCCATAATTAAAAGTGCCATGTGCTAAAACACGAATTTAAATAGAATTTTACAGATAAACTGTATTATAACCACACTTCCTTGGGTTTAACCAAGCAAAAATTAAAGAGCTTTACTGCAGTGATTAATACGGCTCAGGTGAAACAAGTGATTTAACCGTAACTGATGCAGCGAGTATCTTCTCATTTCTAAAATTTGAAACAACCACAGTTGTTCAGAAGACATATTCTGCTCTGCTTCAGAAGGATCAAATTACTGTCCTGCATCATGCAAAGACAGCAACTAAGTAGACTACAAAAATTTGGTTAAGAAGTAAAAAAAAAAAAAAAAAGGAAAACCTGGAGGGATGGTTCTGAACCGTCACCTTCAATGAAGAAATGTGGTCAGAAAAAACATCCTGAATGTGCGTGATGGGAGATCAATTAAACGCTTAGTAAGATCAAATTGTTAAAAAAAAAAAAAAAAAAAAGTAAAACTTAACAGTTTCAAATTGTGAAAGAGTGGTATAAAAAAATTTAATAAAAAAAATAATTAAAAAAAAGAAATATATATATATATATTACAGACAATTCTTTACTTAAATGCTTATTTATATAGTAGTACATGCAATCATTTTTTTTAGTTCATCCCAGACATGTTCGAATGTCAGCTTATGTTTCACAAAACAGCCAATAACTTTCATCTTCTTTATCTGATTTTTGGCCTTTAATGGTACATCAGACATTTTATTTAGTACATGAGAGAATCTGGGTTTGGTCCTTGGGGTAAAAAAAAACTTCCTGTTTTGAAAAGTGTTTACTCCGTCTGCGTCATGAAATCGTTTCTCTCTGTCCCAATGGCAGTCTTTCGTTGATGGACGGTTATGTCGACATGCCGTTTCCACAGACTTTTTAATTTGCTGTTTGTTTCTCCACATGCCTTGTTTTTTGCAGGTCAAATCATCAAAAACTAAAACTACATCCCTTACTGGGGCTCTGAGCTGCATGACAATCTCATTGTTCATTAAATAAAATCTAAATACAATAATTAAAGAAAAACAAATTTTAAGTAAAAGTTATAGTAAAAATTTAATTTACAAACGGAAACTAGAGAAATAAGAATAAAATTTTCAAAAATGTAACACAGGGAAAACATATAAACACACTCACACGCATTCACACACTACGGGCAACTTGGGAACCCCCAATTAGCCTAATCTGCATGTCTTTGGACTGCGGGAGGAAACCGGAGTACCTGGAGTAAACCCACCAAGCGTGGGGAGAACATGCAACCTTCATGCACACAGTCCCCAAGTGTCAAACCATGACACTGGAGAACCTGGAGATGCAAGACAACAGTGCTGTGTACCTGACACATACAATTTGAATTTGTATTTGAATTTGAGCCTCTCGGTGATGGGATTTAGGGAGTGAAAGCTGACAACAACAGAGAAACAAATACATCATTTGCTGGAAAATCTGTCAGCTACGTGTCATACTATGCTTAAAACATGGAAGTTTAAAGCTTCTAAAGTATTTATACCCCTTGAATTTTTTTTCTCCATTTCATCACGTTACAACCACAAACGCAGATGTGTTTTACTGGTATTTTATGTGATAGACCAACTCAGAAGTGGCACATACTGTAACTGTGAAGAGGAAGGACAATGATAAATGGTTTTCAACATTTATTTATTTACTTATTTATTTATTTATTTTTTACAAATGAGTATCTAAAAAGTGTTCACTGTGATTACAGCTGAGGATAGCTTTTGGGGTATATCTCTAGGAACAAACCTCTGAGGACTTCACAGAACATCTGTATTTATACTGAGATTACATCACACACAGGTGATCAGAGTAAAGGGGACTGAATACAAAGTGTGCCTGTGCCACTGTGTTGGTCTGTTACATAAAATCCTAATAAAATACGTTTGTGGTTGTAACGTGACAAAATGTAGAAAAGTTCAAGGGGTATGAATTCCTTTGCAAGGCACTCGTTTATCGTTTTTTCAAATTAAACATTTTGTTAAAGTCAACCTTGTGTTTCAGAGAAAAATCAAGACAAAGTGAGTAAAAGTCTGACAATGTTGTTTATCATGCTTTGCAGATAAAATGTTTAAATGTACGTTTGTAGAAGAATGTAGAAGAATGAGTGCCATCACCAGTATCATATCTTTTGACATGCAGATATGTTTTTTCTTTTGTGTCCAAATAGATAAAAATAATTTTTTGCGTGTGTATGTGTGTGTGTGTGAAGGCGAGAGGAGAGGGGGGAGGGGCACGGTGTCTAATGACGCACACACACACACACACACACACACACACACACAGTGCAGGCTGAGAGAGAGAGAGAGAGAGAGAATGGATCTTTAACCTCTCTAACACACATACAGCACAAACGCTAACAGAAACACTTATCTGTCGGGATTTATTTTTACTTTTTCCAAGGGTAAAGTGCAGGTTAATTTGTTTTATTTTTACTTTATCAATTTGTATTAAGTATTTTTATATATGTATTTTTGGGGGGCTGTGGAACGAATTATCTGAGTTTTCATTATTTCTTATGGGGAAATTCTTTGATTTACGAGTGTTTTGATATATGAACATGATTCCGGGACAAATTTTGCTCGTAATCCAAGGCTCCACTGTATATAGAAGTAAAGAGCAGTTGATCTCACCCCCTGTTTGCAGCTTGACCCTAACACAGGGACACTGACGGTATGATAATATCGCTCTTCACATATACGAAGGACTGATTATCACTTGAGTTATTTGATATTTGATATAATTACGATAGCGCTCAATACGAGAGGAAAACAGTAACTTATGCTACATGTTTGCTTAAACAGTTCATGAAATCGTATGTATTAAGCTTATTTAAATTAGATATTGTGTACCTCTATAGATTCAATTAGATGTGATGTACTGTACCACTTTCTTTGTGGTTTTTCATTCAAGTTTATCCACTTTGAACGATGAGAAATCATGAATGGAAATCACTTAAACACTCGGTGACGTTGCATCACAAAAGAGTGACAATAGAAATCAGAGCTAGGTTTAATAATAACAGCATTTCTTCCACACATACAATGTATTTTCTGACGCTACTGACATTTTGTGAATGGAAAAAAAATAAAATAAAAAGTTCTCAGTCACATTATCATTTTGAGAAATCACCTTTCAGGTCACATGATCTTTCTAAACATTTGTCGGAAGCTGAGCTTGAGCAACAGATTAAAATAGTGTTGCTTAATTTAGGAGTGTTTGGGATTGTAGCTATTACTGTACTGTATAAATAATACAAATAAAACTAACATTTGTATGTTTTTTTTTCCATTTGAAAAAATATTTATTACAAATATGACCTCTAATAACCTGCTGTTCATCCGATAACACTCAACAGGCTTGATAAGATCAAAAAAGGAAACAAACATGTCTCTGTTGTGTGTATGTGTGTGCGTGTGTGTGTGTAGGGTTTGTGTTTTAGTGAGCCATGCAAACACATGACTATTTTTGTAAAAATTAAAAAAGTTCTTTTTTTATTGATTGTGGTTTATTCTGTGTGTGTGTGTGTGTGTGTGTGTGTGGAAATCTACTCCACTCTTAAATGTGTTGATTTTTTTTCTCTTTCTTTTAACGAGGAAGTGGAAGTGAGTGGGTGTGGAAAACCTTTATTGGTTTCCACTTCGTGTAGCCCATACATTATCTTCAGCGAGTTTTACTTGCTTCACATGACACCTGTGTGTTCGAGTGTGTGTGTAGACTGAGATCAACGCTCAGGTGAGTGTGAGCACTAACCCAGTGCTGACGGCTTTGCCGTTAAGTCCTGTAAGCTTTTAATAAATGACTAAAATACAGTAAATAGGGATCTTAGGTGTGTGTGTGTGTATTGTGTTGTGTGTAAGATATTTAAAATAGGTTGATGAGAAAAAAACACAACACTGAACTGACTTACATTCCTTTAAGTCTTACCTGCATTAACGTTGCTTTTGTAAGTAAATAGTGGATTTAAAGGCATTAAAGGAAAAGGTTAATCCTGACAGATGTGAGCTTTACAGAAGTGTCACTAAAACCTGTTTGTACTTTTGTACTTTTGTACTCATTAACAGTTCAGAACTAATAGTTAACTTTTTTTTACGGCATGTGAAGATACCATGCTGTGAAGGAGGTCTGAGGCTAATCTGATTTATACAGTCTGTCATAATGTTTTATAGACATGCAATTCGTTTTGTCTGCACGCCGCTGTTAAAATAACGATGGACTTTATGTTGTTCTCGGGGTTGAATATCTCACTCTTACGCCTCTTCTCATTGTATGTTGGTCAATCCAATGAATTCTGTGAAACATACAGTTTTTTATGTTGCACAGATAAGTTTCCATCATCATCATCATCATCATCAGTGTTGGGTGTAATGCGTTATAAAGTAACACGTTAGAGTACTTGGATGACTTTTTTGATGTAACGAGTAATCTAGCGCGTTATGTCCGCCATTTACTGTAAGTACTCAGTTATTTAGTTACTTTTTCAAAAATGTAATCCGTTATTCTGACAATTTATGTAATCTGTGAGCCAGACAGCACTCATTCCCAATCCATTAGTGAGTGTGTGTGAAAATTCGTCCTACAAGCCCCGCCCCTGATACCCCCCCGTGTTATTCCTGCTGTTATACCCCTATCTCACCTATGCGGTTTGACTATGCGAGGGCCGACGCGAGGGCAGAAGGATGTAAACCTAATCACAGCGCCAAAACTTGCGGTGAATCATGATGAACTGTACTTACGGCCACTGTGCGAAACCGCATAGGTAAGATAGGGGTATTAGTAGTTAACAGATTATGGGCCAGACTTCGCTGAGTGATGATGGTAGAATAATTATAAAGGTCTTGACTAAAACTACATGCATGAGGAATCACAAAGGAGTTTTCATTTTCTGCAATGGAAAAGTAGTCGAACTAGTTACTTTTGTCAGAAAGTAACGCAGTAATGTAACTGATTACTTTTTGAAGACAGTAATTTTGTAATGTAATTAGTTACTTTAAAAAATAACGTCCCCCAACACTGATCATCATCATCATCGTCATTAAAAGACATTCCATGACTTTAAGCATGACAGAATTGATCAATCAAATGATTGTTCGAGTGTTGGAGGAACCTAAGGTTAACTGATGTTCCCAAATGGCCCATAGTGTGTGTGAGTGTTGACTGGAGGTCCTACCACGGACATAAAATGGGGATAAATGCAATAGTAATCACTATTAGCCTCCACGGTCCATAGTTGGACTACAGAGGTGCCTAGATGGATGGATGGACAAGAATGACGGATATGACGTTTATCCAAACAATTCTAGTCCATAATACTGTATATATAATAATAATAATAATAATAATAATATATATATATATATATATATATTATTGCACTTTCTAAAAGAATGAGCCTATGGGGAAAGAAAAAACCTTGTAAATCTGACTCTACAAAGGACAAACCCACAATTTCCATTCTCTTTATTTTCATGACAAATAACCTAGGGTCCATTGCACTGACACGCGCAGCAGCCACTCAGCATGCTTTCAAATCGTCCGTGTGTGTGTGTGTTTGAGACACAGAGAGAGAGAGACAGAGAGAGTCAAACCACAGTGAGCAGTGCGCGAGGCAACAGGAGAACCGAGAGAACACACACGGAAATAAGACCTCTCACGAGCGCACCTTCTCGGTATTCCCAAAACATAGGAAACCGGGGAAACAGGTTCTTTTACTGCATTAGTCTGGAAAAATTATATGAGCGTAAACCTCACTGTAGCATACGTTTTGTTAGTGAGTTGTTAGTTTGACTTTTTATTCTAGAGGAAGTGAAAGGGTATGACCGCAGACAGACACACACACACACACACGTACAGAGGGACAGGAGCTTTCTACAGAGGTAAGAACCTGCAATTTGTATTTGAGAAAGCATCAAACTGAGTCTTTCTTCTTCTTCTTCTTGTACATTATAAAAGAAAAGCAATGAAATCCTGAGCTCGTGTTATTGTCTGTTAGAGTTTTGCATGTTCTACTGCTGTGCACTGCGGTTTCCTTTACGCTTTCCTGTCTCGTCCTGAAAAACAAAGCACATTTTGCCCCTTGTGACCGTAGTTGGGGCGTTGGTGTCTGCCAGGCTGCCCCTTGATGCTCGTCCCTGAGCGTGACCCTTAACCCCGTCCGCTCCAGTATCCCGACTGGTGAAATTCTTCCGAACAGGCTACGAAAAAAAATATATTATTACCCCGCTGAGGGGACTAATAGAAAGCTTTTTCTTTGAATGAGTGTGCATGCCCTGACTTGGGCTGGCATCTCATCCTCCTCCTCCTGACACACATACACACACACATATAACAATATCAGGAATCCAGCATAACCTGGGCGAGGACAAAGAAATTAACAAGCAAGTATAGCTCTACGTGCAGGGAGAATAATAACAGAAGACTTCCACGAAATGACATATCTACTGTATGTGCAACAAGTCAAACTAGTTGGAAAAATTATGTCCTATAATACAACTTCATACTGTAGCGATGGTATACGGTTATAACCACATAAAGGACATGTGTGACAAAAAGAAGTCCATGTGTGTGTGTTTGTGTGTGAGTAAGACATGCTTTTACTTTCAAATTTGCAGACTTTTCCAGGATGCGATGTCACATGAAGCAGCTTGTACAAACTCTCGTCGGTCTGCTCATCCTTACCTGCTTGTATGTCTCCATGAGGAGGACGCAGGGGACAGATCAAGAGACGGAGCAAGAGAGAAAACCAGTGGTAACACGAGCATACGCGAACACATACAGTACAGTACTGCCATATTAATTGCTCAAACAGTCGAAACAGTTCTGTGCAAAAATCTGCATATTAAATTCAAATAAATGATGTATGATTCGTTCCGGAAGTGTGCTTGTATATCAAAACACTCGTATATCAAATCGAATTTTCCCCCGTAAGAAATAATCGGAACTCTGTTGTGGACCGAAACGTTCCACAACCTGGTTACTGGAATCTTCTTCTTTTTGCGTGACTTAAACAGTGAACCTCTCTAATGACTCTCGCTTTTGCCTCCTTTCGAGGATTTTGCGGAAATGTGAAGTTGCGTTGTCGTTAAACAGATTCATCTCCTGCACTGCTACAGACTTTTAAACGTTTTTTTTCTTCACGAGGGCCGTTGTTGCGGTACAGTTACTAAAGAACAGTCACTACACTTGGACACAAAATTAAAAGAAATGCTTTACACATTACACACACACACTTGGTCACAGTGTTAAACAGTAAACAATATACTCGTACAGATGTCGACTATACGAGTGACACACGCGCACTGAAACCGAGCATGGGAGACGATTAACCCACAATCCAACAGCGTGAGAGAGAGAGAGAGAGAGAGAGAAGAACTATCGGCTAAGTTGTGATCGGGTGATGCTTGGCAGACGCGGCGTATACGTACTACAGTACTCGTATATCAAGACCTCGCTCGTTTTTCATTTGAAAATCACGTAAAAAAAATGTTGTTCTTCTTGCAAAATGCTCGCAGATCAAGTTCCTCGCAATCTTCTCACTGTAGATTCAATTAAAGAAATGGGAATAAATGTTTTACTGCAACAAAAATACAATTTAAAAATGGCTCAGCTCAGCAGCGACCTCATTTCCCCTCTCGTCTGTTCCACCCACTCGGCACTCAGCATCACCGGTATACTAATCATGCACTAGTCTGATCAGCTGTCCCTGTTTCTCACTGGTTCGTGCCTTAGGTTAGATGTTTTTTTATGCTTAAATGATTCATAGGTCACTGTGTGGCTTAACAGACAAAAAACATTCCTCTGAAAACCGGTCAGGTTGGGGGGACTGGACTGGAAATAAGAGCCAAAAGGAATCCTTGTTGATTAAAGACTACATTACAAATACAATAAAGTCTGGCTCTTTGCACTTTTGCACAGTACGTCTTGTATGTCAGAATGTGTGTGTGTCAGTTGACTCCTTACTGTATGTGCAGCCTGTTCTCTCTCTCTCTCTCGCTCTTATTTTACTCAATGGTTTGATAAGTCGTTTATTAGTTTTCCCACGTGACGAAACTTTGATCCTAAGGTCAGGCATGTGACGTGCGCTTAGTCTGACCATAAATGGGATTTTCTCTTTCCTACACCAAAGACAGTGACTAATCCCACTCACTGAGCTTAAATGACAGACAGCCTTACAAACCAGAGCTCTGATTTAAATGTTTTAAACAAGTATTATTATTATTATTATTATTATTATTATAATTACTACCCTCATAGAAATAAGCCAGCAAAACAGTCATTAACCATCATGAGAGATACGTGCCAAGTCCATGGTGGTGAGAGCAGCAGGACTGTAAATGCACAAACCCTGGAATTATTTACACACTTTGCATGACTGTAAGCTCTGCCTACGTCTTTATTTTTTTTTTAACGTCAACTTTTACTTTGCCGCTGGTCTTTTCTCCCCGCCCCTTTCTTCTTATTTTTTTCTGCATACATTTCTGTTCTTTTGTCCATTTGTAAAGTCTTGTCGATTAAATCGAGTTTCCAAGCTTGTGCTTCCTGTTTATTGCTTCCCACGTTTCCCCCTCGATTCATTCCTTCTAGAAAAAGAAAAGAAAGAAAAAAAAAACTAACCAAATTAGTGAGCATGGTATCATACTGAATTGATCTGTTGTGTGTTTTAGGATGCTGCCTGGCTTATCGGGAACTACAGCAGTGAAAAATGCTCGGAAGAGCCTCAGGAAAACATTCCGTGCCTCAAAGCTTCGGTTCGAGTGTTAGCAGGAGATGTTCAGCCTCAGCAAAGTGAGAGCAAACGATGGTTAATATAAGGGTAAAATGTACTGTATAACACTGCTTTAAACCAGGTTTCCCCAAATAGAGAGTGAATGAGAAGTGAAACTACAGTACATGGGGCATTTAAGTCGAACCAGGACTTCAATCATATATGTTGATGAGACTTTTAGCGGCATTTGAATGTGCAAATTTTTTTTAAGAAAATCATATGTCCGTCATGCCTTGAAACCTGCAAGGCTTGAAAATAGATGAATAACTTTTTGCCAACTTGGAGAAGAGACGCATCTGTCTGTGGGATCATCCTGACCTCGCTCCGAGACATTTCCACATGTTTGGAGTTCCTGGGAGGCCAGCGTTTTAGACGAGGCAGTCTGATCATGGCGCCGGGGTACTGAGAAAATTTTCAATCTTGATGGTATCCAAGCACTAGTGGAACATTAGTGTCGCAAAAGATTATATAGAGAAATAAAGGGAGTTTTGAACTCTCATAATCATCTTCTGTTATTCTGCACACTCAAAAGTCCTGGTTTGACTTGAACGCCCCTTGTACATGTAGACACATTTCCTTCAACTGTTGGCTGTATGTCTAGTGTAGCACTGTTTATAGGGATATGGGTACTTCCTTAGTCGTTATCTGCTTTTGTTTCTCCAATAATCTTGTTATTTAGCAGAGAAGTTTTGTGTGAGTAGACAGTAAATTTATCAGTGCTTTGCAACAGTCGATGGTTTTTCCACCATAGGAAAGTTTTCAAGAGTTCGAGCTGCCTGGTTTCTTGAATATATAACAATCTGACTTTGTTGTTTGGTAGGGTACCTCACCGTGGGTCTTTCTTCTGTGAAGAGGACCAAAGAGAACTATCTTCTAAAAACCCTCCATTCCATCTTCAGTCAGTCATCGGAGAGCGAGCTTTCTGAAATGGTGGTCGTGGTTCTTCTGGCCGACTTTGACCTAACCTGGATTTACCAAACTCTAACCAGCATCAACAAGCTTTTTCCCAAATATCTGATCGAGGGGCAACTCCTGGTAATTCACGCCGACGAGGCGAACTACCCTCCACTGACAGGCCTGAAAAGGAACTTCAACGATCCTCCAGATCGCGTGAGCTTCCGCTCCAAGCAGAACGTAGACTACGCCTTCTTGGTGGACTTCAGTGCCAAGCTTTCGAAGTATTACCTCATGCTGGAGGACGATGTGACCTGCTCTAAGGGATTTCTGACCAGCATTCGAGGTCACATTGCATCAAAAGGGACTTCTCCGTGGGTGACGCTCGAGTTCTCCAAGCTGGGATATATTGGGAAACTGTACTACTCGAAAGACCTGCCTCGTCTGGCTCACTTCCTATATTTGTTTTACCAGGAAATGCCTTGTGACTTTCTCCTTTCACACTTTCGCACTTTGCTCATGCAGGACAAGGTCATCCGCTTTCGACCGTCCCTCTTCCAGCACATGGGAACGTTTTCGTCTTTTCAGGGGAAGTATAATAAGCTGAAAGATGATGACTTCCAAGACGATCCGGCAGATAACCCTCCAGCCACTGTCTACAGTGACATTGAAGTTTTTCAAAACCACCATCCAGCCGAAGCCTACAGTCAAGGGGAGAACTATTTCTGGGGGAAAACCCCAATAAACGCAGGGAACTTCTTTCTCGTGGTTTTCGAGCAGCCAGTCGTCCTTTCACATATTGTGATTCAGACAGGGAAGGATGGGAAGGACATTCTTCATGCTGGAGACGTTGAGGTCGGGGAATCTGTGGTGCGAACGTCGAATGGAGTGGAGTGCACAGAGCGTCACAATTTAGGAGTCCTAAACAAGGGATCTTTTGAACTTCAAAACATCGAGCAGACTTGGAACAGGCTGGTGTTGTGTTTGAAAATCGGAGTGACTGAAAAACAGACAAATTGGGTGATCATTAGGAACATCCAGGTTTGGTTAAAGAAGGAAGGACAATCGTTATAATGCAGGGAGAATTCATTATTAAATACCTTATTTATCCGAGAAAAAGAATTTTGAAGTGAGTGGCCATCTAAAAATCGTGTGTAATCGTGATAACACGATTTCTATATGAATGTGCATTTACAGCAGGCTGCGAAGGAGAATGAAAAGAAATGTCGTAGACGTTAAAATAACACAAGTGTTTTAAGAGTTATGGTGAAACGGGAACAAAAGGTGCATTCAAAAAATGATCACTGCATGATTGACTGTATGTCAGAAGTGAATACGTTGATGCATAACACTGCATTGTTAATATACTGTAAAGTGTGTTTATACAAGAGGGAATCTGATCCTGTTTTGAACACGTACTGTACGATGACTTTCTTAGTGGAACACTGGGGAAACATACAGTATGTCCTCATAACAAAAACAATTAACTGTGTAGACATTAATGCGAGGAAGTCAAAATGTATTCGGTATGATTTATTGTTTAGATAAAATGTCACTACACTGGTTAAAGTGAGTCATGTTTAATATATCTAGTCATACTTTTATATCTAAGTGAAGTGCAATTAGAATGGGGAGGGGAAACGTAAATCTTTGATAATCTGTTCAATAGGTAAATAATTAGCCCCGACTGTTTTTCTCGTAAAAGATTAGGGCTGACATTGTCTCGTCGCACTGATTCGCTCGTAATAAAGCGTCATAACGCAGATGCCGGAGTTTTTTCGAAAAGATGGGAAGCCTGAACTGACTCAACTCAAAGTTGGAAAGAAATGCTTCGTCTTCTCCTTAATCCGTTATATTTCCGGCAGATTAAATGTTTTACAGCAGGCAGAAGCAAACACTTTGCGAATGTAACACAAAAATGTATATTCGGATTAATATGCATATTCTGAGCAACAACAACAACAACAAAAAACGCACATCTTCTCGGATCAGCATCCAGAACCTCAAACAGTTGAGTTTGAATCCCTAATCAGAATGATTGCAAAGGGATTGAATAAATATTGTCCATGAACATAGCTAGAAACATTCTAGCCAGTAAGAACTTCACAAAGAACTAAACAAAATGATGTTGTTATTAGAATTTGGACATTTTGTCTTTAGGTTACATATAAAGAGGCGAATACTGTATCGCCACTGGATCCAGTGCCGGTCCCAAGCCCGGATACAATGGTGCGGACTGGATATTCCGCTGTGGCGACCCCTTCCCGGGAGCAGCCAAAAGACCAACAACAAGACTGTATTGTTCTTCACTTACATTTTAGCCACTTGGCAGATGCTCTTTTGTGCTTTGAAGTTTCCGTCATCGGACAGATCCTTAGCCGGTTAAGATTATTTTTTCTTGTTGTTTTTTGGGGTGTTTGGTGGATTAACCCAAATATCCAAGAAACACATCGGTCTTTAGTCGTTGCTTAAAGATTGCGGGGCCAGAATGGAAAACTAGCAAGCACATGCAAGTCTTCCTCAATTTTTTTCCTCAGTTTGTAAACTCATACACACACACACACACATAAGCACAAACACACGCAATATACCTGCTTCTCTCTTGTGGAAAGACCTGACCACATTTGTTTTGCGTTGCCAGGGAGATATGAGTGACGTAGCTCATAGAGCTCATGGGTTATTTTTTGAGGAATAATTCTTGGTTCATCCATTTGGGAAAAGTACAGCAATGTTTTTTTTTTTTTTTTTTTTGTGTGTGTGTGTGTGTGTGTTTTAAGTAAACCATTCTTGGAGAACTTTAACTTTAGAGCCTTTGAGAAACCCTTGGAGAATCCATTTGCTATGGGAGTGCTGCTGTAGACATGCTGGAGTAATTAAAACAATTATTGTAATTCAAATAGATTTTTTTTTTTTAGAAACGTACCTTAGAAACGTTGACATGCACTGATGCACAGTCATGTTGGAACTGGTGTGGGGGTCATTGCGCTCGGCCCCTTACTTCCAGTGAAAGGAACTCTTAATGCTTCAGCATACTTTGTGGGAACAGTTTGGGGACGGCCCCTTCTTGTTCCAACATGTCTGCACACCAATACACAAAGCAAGGTCCAGAAAGACATGGATGAGCGAGTTTGGTGTGGAAAAGAACTTGACTGGCGTCCTGACCTCAACGCAATTGTGATGGAAATTCTGAAAACATTATAAAGACAAGTAATTCATACACTGAGTAAGAGCGAAGTAACAAAGGTTTTATTTTAAGCTTCTGTAGAAGGACCAGTCTGATACAGCGAACAGGTGCAGCATGGAGAAAGGTGATCTCTTTCTCTCTACTGTCCATTTTATACACAAACATCTCTGCTAACACAATCAACACCCCGTACATGAAGTTCCTACATTCAAACTCACGACTCTTTATCTGACTCAGACCAGATGTCCTCACCTTATCATTTATTCAGAAGCAACTACAATAAGATTGTTTCTGTTCTATTCACGGCCTTGTCTTTCTACGTTTCTTCAGACAGGTTAAAAGCTTCTATAGCAGGGGTGGGCAATTATTTTTCCCCACGGGCCAAATGAGAAGCAGAAAATATTTTAGAGTGCCGGGCAAAAGGTTTGAAATCTATTGGTGATGGTTATTAATTTCATTTCTACATTGAAATAAGTAAATGTCAATGTTTACAGAAGCTGGTAAGAGTATGTGTTATTGTTCGATAATGAGAGAGTGAGGTTGTTTTACAAAAAACTTAATT
>JAQQZS010000015.1:3959852-3981754 GCA_030068045.1 Platyallabes tihoni | reverse complement strand
TGCTTAACTGATGAATAGAGTAAGATAGAATAAATTTAAATAAAACAAATAAACACAACAACAAATTCATAACTGATGCGATATGGCTCTTACTATAAAGTATCATACAAAGTATCATACATCATACATACAGTATGATGACTATAGCTTTGGACCATCTATTATACCCGTAAGGAAGTCTCCAGTAAAACAGGGCCAAGAACACTGAGGTACAAACAAGAAGTATGAGTGGCGTCATAATAAACAACAATTCATGTTACCTCAGTGGATTCTCAAAAACTAAAAGTTAATCAGATTCCATGACCTCATTCCATCAAAGTACTTTAAACCATTATGTATAGGATTTAGTTTATTGCAAATAGCAGCAGAAATTAATTTCCTTGCAGGAAGGAATGAGATGGGCCAAACAGAGAAGTTGGCAAACCAAAAACCAAACAATTGGTTTTTATAAACATTAAATGGATGAATTCAGCCAAAATACAACAGTTTGGACCTTCGTTCAATCCATTTGTAGATCGGAATTCTAGTTACTGCTACTGTAGTAATTGCATTGACAATTAATATTATTAAGCTGGACCTGGAAATTTGCTATAGACAATATTTAACCTAAAGATCAAATCTTTCTTCTTGTAGTTTGGATTACTGTAGTTACATGGTACACATCTTTATAGTCCTCTTTTACTGTACATACAGTATAAAGTATTTCAGAGGTTGACTAATCCCTAATGACTTTATTATATTGCTACAAAGTTTCAGAAGGAAGACTCACGGAAAAATCAAATTGCTGTCATTCACGACGTTCTAATAGTAAGATAAATGTATTTGGATACTTAAATGACAATACCAGAATTAAACTATTTTACAATAAGCAATGCTTCTGAGCGGTGCGCATCAAGACGTTTGGGTAAATGCCAAGTCAGACGCACATCTCTGATTAATGGATTTTCCATAACGGCTATTTACAATGGATAGTAGCGGATAAGCACCACATTATATAAGCTTAACATGGTATGGTTTACGAGAAACAATAAAAAAATATCATAAACCAGAACCCAGAACCTTTTGGAACATATCTCACTACTTTTTCTTCATTTGTGAGTTACAGACCTAGGGGTCTGCCACAGGTCTTTTTTCTCCAGATGCCCTTCCTGTTGCAACTTTACCATTTTTTAACCAAGCATTGAACTGGCACTGGTGCTGCGGCTAGTTTGTAATGGGTGTAGGGGTATGAGTCTTGCCCAAGGACCCAGTGGTGGCAACCTGGCTGTGGTTTCCCAGACCATCTGATCATCTGCTCTTCCCGACCCAAAGCCTCAAACACCTGAGCCACTGACACTATGCTGAACCATCCATGTTGACATGAAATTGTAATATCCAAGTATGTCAGAAAACTTTATAGGGCATTCTGTTAAAAAAAACAAAACAAAAAAAAATTTCCCCATTCAGACAACTCAAGTCAGTGATGATGTTGTCATTCTGGTCGTGTATAGGTAATTCGTTATGAATTGTGGGCTGCTATCTAAACTTGTTTGAGTTTTTTTTCCCCTCTTCCATTCTTTCTTTAGTAAAGTATCAAGAGAATGGTGATACCATTCTGTCACAACCTCGTTAGTGTTAGAATCGACACAAATCCCTAACTTATGATTCGACTGATGGAGTTGACTTTGATGTCCATTCATTTTAAGACCTAGGTAGATTTGTGTAATATAAACAGCACAATCGAACAAAACCTTTACACTTGGCCAGAGATCACTCGTAGCAGTTTCGAGCCTGTAGGCAAACTTTGATGTATGTTAAAAATGTACGCTAAAAATGAGCTAAAGACATGTTGAATGACAGAATACTAGAACTCCCTGGCGTTCCCTTTGAATGATTGGTGATGAACGTCTCTTTGAAATTCAGCATGATAGGATTTGCCGGATAACGATATGTTTGAACTTGCACAATGACTCTCGATGAGTGACCGAATGAAAGAACTTAATCTCGAGGGGATTGTAATATGGCGTACTGAAGTTCAAAGGTGAACTGCAGCTTTTGCAACAACAATTCAAACCGGTCCACGCTCCATCTGGAGGTTTATTGATTATGACAGCTTGTCAGTGTTGAAAGTGTCTGTTCAACAGTTAGGATATGTTTTTAATGCACTTTTGAAGTGCATTAAAAAGACTGGATTGAAAGACTGGATTTTATGCGTGTAATCACATTATAACACAAGAGTAGAGTAAAAAAAGAAGCTTTTATGTTTGATATGTTTTGATTAAAGATCACCTGCTGATGGAATGTATGTTATGGCCCTGGATTAAGGAATCTCGAAATGACTGGATCATGTTGTTTTTTAGTTGCCTGGAAACTGATCAAGCTAATATGTGGTACTGTAGCTTATGTAAAGTAATAACATACAGAAAGGTAGTTAACTATTAACTTGATTGATAGAAATTAATGAAACTAAAATGAGTACATCGATACTTCCCAGCGAGGGGATTTGAGCCATGAGATTTGGGTCTTGTCTCCTTACATGAGAAGTAGAATCTTATTTGTAAGTACAGTAGTCTTTATTTTAACTTATAACTGTTTTTTGGACATACTGTACAGTACTTGTCTTTCCAACAACCATTAAAAACGTTAATGTTAAAACATTAACATTAATTGGTGTTGTGAAACATAATGCTTGACCATAAAATGAAAAAAAAGAAAAAAAGAAAAAGACGTAGCAAATAACCTTCTGAATGAAAAGAAATGTCAAAATTGGCTGAATAACCTTGAAAGAACTCTGATGCCAGAGAGTGCTAGAGAGTTGGAACTGTAGCCTTTACAACAAGAGTTCAACACATCAATAAACCTTTCTACACGTTCCTAATTGGTACCTTGAGCCAAAAAAACAACAGGAACGGAATCGAATCTTTTAAACAGACAGACTAATGACAAGACTAACAAATAGCTTACGATAATTTCACTCGAAGATATGAGTCCAATCAAAGCATTAGGGCTGAGTGGTTACAAGCCTAAAAAACACAAACAATACCACCCTTTCTCGAACATCCTGTACCAGTTTTCTGTTAGTCCCACCATTTGAACCAATGACCTGCTAATCATTACCACCTTACCCTTAACCACTGACCTTGAGCAGCTCCTAGCGCCCAAAATACCGAGTGTTAGAATGGAGTGGTACAGGGAATAGAATAGCAAACAATCTAACATGCTTGAGTCAGAACCAATAATCAGATCAGACAAAATGTCAGGAAACAACAGCAACAGGAAATCGAGCAGATCACGTTTGGAACGGATATTTAAACTCTAGTACTCATGGTAATGAGAAACAGGTCCTTCTAATCAGTCGATATTGTAAAGAGAGAGAGAGAGAGAGAGAGACTCTGTCAGATGGATGGGTGAATGAACACTGAGGTGCTATAGTGTGAAGAGCCGGAAAATGAACTGAATGAACTATTGTAAATAACCATAGGAACACAAATCCCTAGGAGAACCGTAATTATATATGATTACACATGATTATACATAATTCCAAAAGCTAAATGTTTCCATTGACTCGGATTCAGTTCAATTTATTTGTATAGCACTTGGTTGCAAAAGCAGCTTTACAGAAATTTGGATGCGGATGTACAGTACAATTGGGATGTATTTAGTGTTGATATGCATTAGCAACAAGAAAAATTAATTTAAAAAATAGTTTAGCTGTTAAAATATGATTTTCTGCGCCATGTTGTAAACCACTGTGGAATCATTGTGTAATTGCGGCAGATATTAGACCAATAAAGACTTTGTACTGCCCTTGGAATACACTAATGTTTAAATGTATTATGTTCTGAGAAAACAAAACAGTGTTAAAAGACAACTTCATGCGGTGGAAGAGTTTACCATTAATCATGATGCAAATACCATAATACATGTCCTATCATGCCTTATTGGTTATTATTATTACACATTTTGGATATGTCATACAGCACTGCAAATTTTAGTAATTTGCATGTATTATGGATATCTTAAAATACTGTCAATCATGTTCATATAAACTTAGATACTTATATACTGCTTATGCTGTATTCTTCACAGAGATCACTCAATCTGACTTTTTCTTACCCAAACTGGACAGTTGACTTACTGTAAGTTACTACAGTATATCATTCCTGTCGGCTTGCACTATTCTGATTCTGCTCTGGTCTCTCTCATCAACAAGACACTTCCACTTCATACACAAGATGTTTTGTAACACCAAATTCTATGTAATTTGCTTAATTCGATTTAATTGTAAGTTGGTCCAGATAAGACTGTCTGCCAAATGCCTAAATGTAGATGTAATGGTAATTGTAATGGTAATGAAAATTCCACGCGATCAGCCGTTTCCAAAATACTCAAATCGACCCATATGACACCAACAACCATATCATGGTTAAAGTCACAGAAATCAAATAGATGTGAACATTAACTAAAGCTTTTGTCCTGTATCTGCAAGTTTATTATATGAATTCTGCTGCTGCCACATGAGTACTGTGGCTGATTAGATAACCACATAAATAAAAAGTGTGTACGGGTGCTCCTAATAAAGTGATTTAATAGGGTTTACATATGTATAATAAATTGATATGGTTGAGGCAATTGTTCTAGCAACTAAAAGGTTTCTGTAATCTTGCAAAATATTTATTGGTTGCTGAATACTGTTATATGACAGACTGCATGCGGAGCCAACACGATGTAAGCCAAAAAAATAATAATCATATTTTCAAAGTCAGTTTTTTGGCGATTTCTCAGAGAAATACTGGAATTAGCATCATAATTGTTTTTCCCCAAAACATTACTGTCTAAAGTATTAAACTGAACAATCTGCAAAAAGCACAATGTTGAAACTAACTGTATACTATATCTTTTTACTTATAACATTTAAAACCAATAGCAAATCTGCTCAGATTGTTAGACCATGGGTAAAGGCTAGAAATCAAATCAAAAACATGCTGAAGGGTGTGGCTTAATCAAAAACATGCTCGTAAAACATGCTGAGGTTTATTAATAAAAGAAAATGAATTTGTCATATTAAAGATGGTTAAGGTATATGCTATTAACTTGTTGACTTCCTTAAATGTATCTTTAAAAAATAAAAATAAAAAAGCAGTAGTTTTCTTTCTACTATTGGTTTGGCTAAGGTGCAGTCAAGCAAAAAAAAAAAACAACAACAAAAACCAAAAAGGCTTATTGTTAGAATATGATGAACTGGTAATACATTAATTTTGATTTATTATATGATTGGTTTGATTATAATGTTTGTGTTGTTGTTTTATTAAAAGTTAAAGTAAAAGAGTAAAAAAACAAAACAAAAAAAAAAGCTAAACATGAACATTAACAGAAACGCAAGCAAGTTTCATTCCTTGTTTAGATTTGCATCAAAATCTATCTATCTATCTATCTATCTATCTATCTATGCTTCTTATTTATTTACGTGCCATATTTTGAAGTATGACGTGAAGTTTCAAATTAAAAAAAATAATAATACCAAATTAGCAATAAAAGCTAAAATAAACAACAGATAAAGTACCAGACCAAACGACCAATCTGAAAATGTTCCAGGTGGGTGGGGCATGATATTCTAATGAGTACATCCTTCCATCTGCGACCGCTACCTGCGACTTTTCTATTTTCTACTAAACCTGCTATGCTGCTAGACCTGCTATACCACAGAACTAAAAATAACTCTAATGTACCCAACTATCTAAATATAGAGTGAACGCCGTGGATTTGTGTTGTCCATTTTACAGTAAAAATGGAAAACATTGTCTTAATGGATCAACAGTCATTTAGATATTGCACTGCAGATTGTGGCCTCAAGACAAACACTTACTTCATTAGAAAGTGATCATGGGCTTAGCTCCTAGAAGCCAGCCTTCTCTGGAAGCCCTCTGAGTAAAGAAAGTGCACAGACTGTGGAAAAGTTTAAAACAATCCATAAATCAAGTGCACTTGACTTCAAATGAACATCTGGCATGTTTGTGCATGCTTGCAGATAATAGATGTCACAGGCCATGTTAAAACACAGTTACCCTTCCTTTGCCCTTCCTGAATTTTCTTGCTGAATAAGTGTCCAAAAACAAAAGTATTAAAATCAGTGCCTCTGTGGCACGACTAGGATTTGTCCTAACAAATGATGACAGAAACAAATTAATAAAATTAATACCTGTTGTAGGAGTGCGATTTTAGATTATATTAAAACATTATTCTGATTAAATGACATATAACCCTGTGAAAATCTTTAAAAAACTGATTTAGTCCAAAATTTAGCTAGCATTTAATTTTGGTGCTGATGCTTTTTTCTATGTGTTATTCATAGGCTTGCTCTTTTAATAGCTAGAATATTCATTACAGTTACTCAGGTACATTATCCCAATGGCACAAAAGATCAAGTGTTGGCCAAAGTGGAGCTCTTTATGCCTCTTTTCTGCCAACTCAATTTTAAGAAAGAATAAATACAGTGCAGTGAAAAAGTATTTATTAAAGTATTTTTAAAACATGTTTTTTTGCATATTTGTCACACTTTAATGATTCAGATATATATTTAATATAACATAAAAATAACGAGAGTAAATCCAAAATGCAGTTTTTAAGTGATGATTTCATTTATTAATAATGTCAAACCCAAGAGGCACAGATCTGTGCCAGCAACACAGCATAGGTCAATGACAAAAAAAAAAACAAAACAAAACAAAAAATATATATATATAATTATTTTTATTATTATTGTTTTGGTTATTGAAACAACTGAAAACAACCAGAAAAACACACGATTATGTCTATCTGTACTATTTTTTGGCTATGTGACCCATTTTTTAAAAAAATCTTTTGCTCAGTCATGTTTGTATAGTTGGATAAAAATGAATTAAATTCAGTTCATCATATTGTCGAGGTTGTGCTGAAAAATCCTGAGCCATCCTAAAGTATTGAGCAAAACAAAAAAAATGTCTAAAATGCTCTGAATTTTAAGGGCTACGGGAAAAATTACTCAGTTGACTTGGAAATGTTTATTTTCTTTTAATATTGTCATAACTAAATGTCTGCAAAAGTCATGTTGTGCCATGTAAATTCATCAGAAAAAAAAAACGTTCGTCTGCCAAAAGATGTTGAAAACCTTGCTAGTTTAGTATAATTTCCTCACACTGAGAATATCATGACATGATACATTTTTTGCATACAGTAGCTCTGTGCCATAGTGAAACAAGTCTAATCAGTTTAGTCTGTGTTGCTCCTGTTCTCTCTCTCTTTTTAAAAAAAAAAGTTTTGGATAAATTCTAAATGTAATTTAATTGTATGGCTTGAGATACATGGTAAAAAAAAATTATAGAAAAATATCAGATATCAGAAATATCAGAAAAAGTCTGTAGTTTTCTGAACTATACATACACCAATCAGCCATAACAAGTGTAAAAAGTTGATTATCTCATTCCAATTGTACCTGCAAAGGGGGTTGAGATATATTAGGCAGTATGTAAAAAATCAGTTCTCGAAATTGATGTGTTGGAAGCAGGAAAAATGAGCATGATAAAGAACCTGAGTCACTCTGAAAAGGACCAAATAGTGATTTGTGTCTACACGCCTGGATCAGAGCAACTCCAAAACTCCAAAACAGGAGGTCTTGTGTGGTGTTTCTGGGATGCAGTGGTAACTGCTTATGAAAAGTGGTCGAAGAAGGGACATGCTGTGAAGTGATGAAAGGATTATGGGCGTCCAACAAGATCTACTGTGGCACAAATAGCTGAAAAAGCTAAAGCTGGCTGTGATAGAAATATCTCTAAAGACACAATGTGTATTGAGGCTGCATAGCCACAGACCGGTAATGCTGACGCCTGTCCACCACTGAAAGCTCCTACAATGGTCATCAGTATGGGACCATGAAGCAATATAAAAAGGGGCCTGGACTGATTAATCATGTTTTCTTCTACATCCTGTGGATGGTTGGATGCGTGTACATCACATACCTGGGAAAAAGATGGCACTAGGATGCACTATGGAAAGAAGGCAAGTCGGCAGATGGGATGTAATGCTTTGGGCAATTATCTGCTGGAAAACCATGCAGCCTGTTATTCATGTGGGGGTTATTTTGATATGTGTAACCTATTTGTTGCAGTCCAAGTACACCTCTTCATGGCAACGGTATTCTCTAACAGCAGTGGGCATTTTCGGCAAGATAATGTGCTCTGCAACACTGCAAACATTGTTTGGGAATGGTTTCCAAATTCCACAGATCTCAATCTGATTATGCAACTCATGCACTGCAACCCGTGGAGGCCCCACCTCACAACTTACAAGATCTGTTGCTGACATCTTGGTGCACGATACCACAGCAAACATTCAGAGATCTTGTGGAGATCATGCCTCAATGAGTCAAGGCTGTTTTGGTGCCACAAGGTGGACCTACAGAATGTTAAGTGTGTAGCTTTACAGATGAAAACTGCAGGAAATCATATTATTATTATTATTATTATTGTTATTATTATTATTATTATTTAATGACGCAAATGGCACTGTTATTTAATTAAGCAAATGGCACTAAAATAATCCGTTATAGTTCAGTTTTATCCAGTAAAAAGCAAAGATGTAAAAGTACAAATTCAATTATTCATAAAAAAAAATCATATGTTTTTGTGTTTGGATGATTTGTGTAGAGAATGAACAAAATAATCTGTATTTACAAGGTACAGGGGAAAAGCAGACGACAACTGAGGATTTCCTGGATGGTCAGCTGCTAAGATCATTGAGATGTCTAACTGTGAAAGCAGATGGAGGATGGTGGACAAAGCTTATCGTTAGCACTGTAATTCAGTGTCCCTAACGTGTAATCATTTTCACTTGACAAATACAGCACTACAGTATGTTTCTGAAATTTCAAAACATCTGCCTGAAAAAATAAACACAGTAAGATATTTCTAATTGTGAAAATTTACAGAAATGAGATCAGTGCCGTGATAAGGTTATGGGAACACTCCTTTTTTACTTTTCCCATTTAAAAATCTTCTGGAACCTACAAAGTAATTAAAATGTAATCAAATGAAAATGTAACATTTCAATATCTACAAAAATCTTTGGTTTTCTCACAGTTGAAATGATCCTCATCATCTCAGTCATGCAATAGATCAAATAAAATCCTAGATCTACAGCAAAGATTAAAGAACTACATGGATAACCATAATAGGCATACTAACACCACAGTGCAAAATGGAACCATATGGAACCATACTCATATACACACCCTGAGTACCATCCTAGGAATACTAGAACAATTAGAAGGGATCTAAAAACCACAAACACCTATAGAAAATTAGCTGAGGATTCTAAAACACAACTGAGAAGGCTATAATTGCATTAAGGATCCTAGAACTGTACTAAGAAGTCTATAACTTTATTGAGGATCCGAAGACCACACCAAGGTTCTTCCCAGGATCTTAGAACCACTTTAAGGATCTCAGAATTGCACTGAGGATCCTACAACTGCACTGAGAATTATAAAACTGCAATGAGAAACTGATCTCACACAATCAGAACTGAAATGCGCCAACAAACCTTTTATTTGACTGAGGATCCAAAGACCACACCAAACATCCTACTGTATAACTGCACCAAGGATCATTGCATATTCTAGAAATCGACTGAGGATCCTGGAATTGATTCAAATGACCTTGAACTACATAGAGAGGCCTATAACCACACTGAGGATCAAACAACTGCTCCAAAAACCTAGAACTGCAAAAATGGATCCAGAGACCACACTAATCAACTTACACCTGGGTTGAGAATCCTAGAATTTCAAAGAGGATCCTTAAACTGCACCTAGGATCCTATTACCACAGTAAGGGTATAGGAACTGCATGGAGGTTCCTAAAATGACACTGAGGATTGAAGAACTTTACTGAACATTCTAGAAATGTACCAATAATCCTAGAACCAGTAAAGATTATCGGACCAGACTGTCCCTAAAACTACAAGGAGAATCCCATAAGTACAATGAGGATACTAGAACTACAGTGATGCAATATGAGGGATGAGGATCCAGGGACCATCCTAGGGATCTTAAAACAATTCTTCAGAGCATAGACATAGAGAATTCTTGCAGAATGTTTAAATATTCCCAAATAAACATGGCTGGAAGCGCACAGTGCTGGCATGTTAAAGCATCAGTACTGTATGTGTGTGGAAATGTAATTATGATTCTCCTTCCTCGAGAGTCCAATAGTAAATAAATGACCAGTGAACCTCAAAAATAACAGTGTACTGCCTTGGTAATATGAACTGTTCTACATGATATGGAAAAGGGCTGTCATGATACTTCATTAGTCTGCTGGGATAATACAGATGAAATTTTTACATTAACAAAACACTGAAGCACAAGCTTGTGGAGCTTATTCCAACCCTCTTCTGGGATAAACAGACAGGAAACAAGATATATACAGAGTATAAACAGAGTAATCTAGGTTGAAAAGATATGTTATGTTCATACTGTATCATACAGTATGGTATTGACATTACATTTGTAACTTTCAACTGGGAAAGCGCCATAAATTGAGCCATAAATTCATAAGCACGGTATTGTGTAGGTTCCCCTGTGGGTGAGCTTTGGGTAACTATGATGCTGCTACCAGTTTACTGGTGTATAATTGATAATATTAAGATGTTAATGTTATGGCTGATTCGTGTATGTCTAATATACTGTAACTGAAGTTCTTGGGCTAAGTTTTCCTTAAGTCCCTTTGTTAAATTTCCTCTGTATAATTTCTGCTACAGTTTCTGAGCTTAAGCTCAAGGGGTTATGTTTTTAAATTAGCTGAAATATCAATAGTTTGTGACCTACAGTTTCTAGAATAAAGTTCTATGTTGTAAAGTACTGGACAAAAGCCCCTCAGTTAAAGGTCTAGGCCTTAAGTCCTTCTTAATTTTTGACAGAACTTATCTGAACTAAAGTTTTTGGGCTTAAGTTCCTTAGCTGAAAATTCTCACCTGAAAATTCTAATCTGAAATTCCTGGATTAAAGGTTTCACAGAAGAAATATGTCAGTTGCATCTCCTGATCTCATGCACCTTAGCTAAAATTTTGCAGTGTAAATTACTGAGTTAAAGCTCCTCAACGAAAGTTCCTGGCTTAGGTTTCTTATGCCTAAGGTCCTTGGCTAAGATTCATCATTGACATTTTGTGACCTACTTTTTCTAGGATAAAGAGCAATGTTGTAAATATTTTGGCAAAATCTCCAAAATTAAAGGCCCTTGATTAAATTTATAGGACTTAAGGTTCTTGATTAAAAATTTCCAGGTACATTTCCTGCTTTAATGTTTTGATGTTAAAGTTAAAATTCTCAGCTATAATTCCTGATTTGAAACTCCTGGGCTAAAGTTCCATGTTTTTTTGGAATTTCTCAGTTTTAGCCCCTTGAACGTTCTGAGGTTAAAGCTCCTCAACTAAAGTTCCTGGCTTAAGTTTGTTAAGTCCCTAAGTTGAATTTTCATAGCTGTAGTTTTTTAGCTGAAGTTATTGGGCCAAGTTCCTTAGCCCAATAACTAAAAATGATAGTTCTGATCTAACAGTTTCCTATCAAAATTTCCAGAGCTGAAGTTTTGAGATGTAAATTACTCGATTAGCTTGGTTCCTTGGTTAAAATTCCTGCACTAGAACTCCTTAGCTGAAGTTCTTGAATGTTCTAAACCCACCGTTCTATGCTTATCAGCAGATTTAACATGATCATGTTTGCAATTATCTAATCAAATTGAATTGCACATACTGTAAGAGCAGAAGTAATGTGGGAGGAAAGGGCCTTGAGCCTTATGCTGACGCTTTTTCCAGATCAACCTTGACATTCAACGATGTTCTCATTACAGTATCTCATCACTGTTTGGCGAAACGCCACCTCGTCTGCCATCAACGAGTTTACCATCTTTCAGCATCACATCTGCTACTTTAAAAATGACCCTCTACTGTCTGCACACTGTTCAAACATAATTAAATAATGGAGCTATTTCTTTTTTGCACATTGTGTGTGATGTGGCATAAAGAAAAAGAGATCAAATTCTACAGGAATGGTCTTATTAAACAAAAAGAAACACACATTTGTGACCCCACAAGCATTTGTTATTCCGTACACTACATTTACTCTACACCTTTTCCTTATTCCTTTTTTAAGAAAGCAAAAATGCTATAAAGAGTCAGAATTAAGTAGAAAATGATAATATAACGTGTCAGTGTTAGACATCTTCCAGTTTAGTTAAGTAGTTGTCATGTAAAAGCAAAGAGCCAGCTAATAAATGGAAACTCTCTATAACCCATTTGGAAGAACGATGCTATAAATCCAAACGGAAATGATGATTCCTATGATGACTAACATCGGCTTTTTTTTTTTTTTACTTTACAGGTGCACTCCAGCTGCACAAACAATGCCACACATGCGTGCACACACAAAATTTAGTCCAGACTTCAAAAATGAGTATATGTACACTTCTATCACTGTTTGTGCAGCTGTAACACAGCTGTCCGAACCATTAACTTTCAATCATCATAATAATCAGTGGTCATGGCAATAAAATGAGCATAACCCCTAACAAAAAGGTTTTGGCGAGACTTGAGTACAGATATAAACTGTTCTTCGGTGTAATCCTAACACACACTACGGACTATTTTAACACCTCTTAGCACGTGTTCAATAATACATACACGCACTTTAAGTAAACAAGATTGCAAACTGCTATAAAGGGTTTTAGTGTTCCACATGCCTCGGGGCCTTTTGGTAATCACTTCTTAAATAAATAAGATGCTATTATAACAACATTGACACACACACATGAGTCAGAGAGTTTAACAGGATCTTAAATGGATTAAGGGCTTCGCAAACCTTCATTAACTAATGGAGACGCATATAAACAATTTGGTGTGCAAGGGTCTGTGCTACAAAAATGCACCCATTTCAAGTATAAGAATAATAAAGAATAATAAAACAACATGATATAGTAATACTTTTTATTTTTATGGAGCACAGGAAAATGTATAGTGACTCAATCATGAGTTAAAACCCTTCTCGGTCATTATTCTACAGGTTTCTATTTATTCGTTATGTTTTTAATGCATAAACTGTACATCCTGATCCAAGCACAACAAGTCTTTCTTCACTTGAAGGTCAAGTATCAGGTAGTCAATAGGTTCATCATTTATTATCGAATAAAAAAAGAAAAAAAAAAGAGAAAACATGAAAATGGAGCACAGGAAAAAGTGTAGACAGTCATCGATTAGATGAAACCCTTCAACAGGTTAGAAATATAAATATACTTTGGATTTCATCACATCTCAAGATCATAATGGCTTGGGATACAATTTTGGGTAAGACTCGTACATGCTTTATGCAGGTCACGGTCACGGTAGATCCAGAGCCAATCCCATAAAAAACTGGACATAAAGCAGGAATACATCCTTGATTGAAGGCCAGGCTAATAAACTCTATATACACACACACCCGCACGCACACACGCACGCAAGCCTCACACACAACCCTTGGAACAATTTAAAGTAGCCTTTAACAGTAAAAGCAGACAAACAAGTCAACGAATCCTGAAGCTCATGTTTGAATCAACCTGGATTTTATTTTATTTTTTTATTGTACTCACATATAAATGTCAGGATATAAAACTCCAATAAGCCGGTGCCGCTTTACTGTAGGCCTGATACCATTTGAAGTCCATTTATTAATCAATACATGCAGTTAGATGTGCACTTCCTGTAGAAAACACTGATGGAGGGATAAAAAGTAATAAATAAGTAAACAAAGAAAGAAAGCAATAGAGTGAGATGGATTAGAGGAGAAGCGGTATCCTCGGTTTGCTCTTTCACTGCGGGAAAGTTTAAGTGGAGCAGCTGAACGGTCAGCTGGTGTAAAGAGTGTTATCAGAGGTTATCATACTGTAGTCAGGGATAACGTCAGCATCAATCTGAAACAGTTCAAAGTGTATAGAGTTTATAAATGAATGGACCTCTTGACTAAATTATCTACAAAATAAGGTTTGTGTCTTTATTAAGTGTCTATTCATCCATCCATCCATCCATCTAGGAACCCTTGTAGTCCAGCTAAGAACCGTGAAGGCCAATGGTGACATTGAATTTATTCCCATTTTAACGGCCATGGTGAAACCTCTGGTCAACGTTTACACATTCATTCACATTTTTGGAATGCCAACTAACATAATCTGCATACCGTTGGACTGTGGGAGGAAACTCACCAAGCACAGTGAGAACATGCAAACTCCATGCGGGAATTGAATCCAATCCATGGAGGTACAAGGCCACTAAACCACCATGCCACCTTATTAACCATCCTGCACTGAATACCACTGAGTATGTACATGGAAGCTCCAGAGAATGACCAACCCTCAACATCCAGTACCATTTTTAAATTCAACAAATAGGAGGCTGGAGTTTTTGTACTCTAGGTAAAAAAAAAACATGACAGAGTCACAATGGGAAAAAAACACAGTCTATTTAAACTTTTTGTTTAATTCAATTTAGCACTTTTTCTAAGCCACTGTTAAGCCAGTAGAAAATGTATTATATTGGTTTTGTACACACAACTTTTGTTCTCCAACTTTCTGGCCAAAAGGAAATATTATTAACATACTAGAGGAAATCAAATCATGGCTTTTAAGCTGTTTTATCTGCACGTCTAAACATCCATTGTTTTTCTGATCAAAAGCTAAAGTAAGGCAGTTAACTTTATAATTAGTTTAAAATATGTTAGTTTATATTTCACAGACTTTATGAAACGTATATAGTTTTTGAAGAACTTTTGAAACATTTGAAATTTTGTCCATCTGAACAGATTTTTTTTCTGTTTAACAAATATCGAGCACTACTATTACTTATATTTAATATTAAACATAAGTCTATAACTTAACTCAGAATATCAACTAAATAGGTCATAATGTCAGCTCCTTTTCTGTAATTCGTTGAACTCACACAGTTGTTTTTCTTCATAATTCTTCTTGTTAAACACAGTTGCATTTCCTTTTAATTATAGAAGTCTTTCATGCAGCAACAATTTCCAATTCAGTTACGTTTTGTAAAATTAAGTAAAATGGTTTGTCAGCTTTAGATTTTAATGCTATTTAAAAAAAAAAAAATATTAACATCAATGGAATTAAAGTCCAAACATGACTCACTTGCTTAATACAGAATGCATGCCATGCTGGGTTGGAAATGTGTCCCATATGGCAAGTTTTGCAATCAATTAGTGATGATGTCATTGTTGTTAGAATAAACATTGTTTTTGGAGTCCTATCAGTCATTTACACCAAAAAAAAACAACCACTTATAATCAAACATGATTATAATATAAAATAATCTTTTATTAGACTTTACCAGTGGACTGGCACTTTTTTTTATTTTTATTTTTTTTTTTTTTAGCAAAATCTGGTTTCAATTTATTATCAGTGACAGCTGGTACTGTAGATTGCACTACAGCTTTTACTCCATTAAAGATTCAGATGATGTGCTTATGTTTTCCATAACCACAGCTATTTATTCAGCTATATATTGCTAGATAACATTAAAGGTATTATAAACACTGTTTTAAGATTGTGAATGACAAGGCAACAAGTATTAAAAACTGTAAGTCAGAAAATCTGAATCTTTGTCTTCCTTTTCCTTTTGAATCCGTATCACACTGGATCGGATTGCAGTATAATACAGTATTTCATGCGAAGTCTCACTTAACTTCTCCCATCACTCTCCATTTTCCTATTTATTATATTCTACTCTGAGCTCATACTTCATAACTTCTACTCAAACAGAACATACATTTTAAAATACACAATGATTACTGAAAAATATCCCTGCTTTTTTCTTTTTCCATTTTTGTATTTTCTGAGGCATAAACAACAACAACAACAACAACAACAACAACAACAAAAGAGATTTCCTCTAAAGTGACCTCTAGACCATTTCTTTATAGCTGCTGTACCATAACTGCTAACTGGAACTAACTTGTTTTATGGATAGTTTGCAAAATTTACTCACTCAGTCATCGTCTATACCGCTTTATCCTGTATACAGGGTCACAGGGGGCCTGGACCCTATCCCAGTAGACTTATGGCTAATTTAGCCAATTTATTGCAGGGCACACACATATACACACATTCACACTATGGGCAATTTGGGAACACCAGTTGAAGCCACCTGCTTGTCTTTGGACTGTTGGAGGAAACAGGAGTACCCGGAAGAAACCCACCAAGCAGTGGGGGTCATGCAAACTCCATGTACACAGACTCTGAGGCAGGAATTAAACCCAGACCCTGGAAGTGCAAGGCGACGGTGCTAACCACTTAGCCACCATGCTACCTCTGCAACATTTAACCAAGCTATAAACGGTAAATTTCTGGAATAAAACATTCAGTATGAATTACTCTTATTTGAAACTTTGATGTGGTAACAATAATTTAACAATAATTTAAATCCCAACAACTGCAGGTTGCTTCCCGTCACCCTTATCCCCCCAGTTGTTGATTAAATTCCCAAAACAGCATGTCCTGTCACGTAGTATTCCTTAAATCTTATAGAACTGAAACCTGAAAGTTATTTATCTTCTTACTTGTAGTTGTGCCTCTAAATAAGGTCAACTGTGCGAGATGTACAGTTTATCGCCTCAGTGAAGATGAATTAAATCTGATGAGATTGTTCAGTGTCGAAATGCAACTGAGGATTTCTAAATATGTGACAACATCTATTCAAAAACGCCCATGCAAAACGAGAATTCATTCTGCCGTGTTATATGAAAATCAGATTCACATATAGCAAATTATTCTTTTATACCTGCTTCTGTAGTTGAGAATGTTTTTCTTCAATCCATAGAGAAAATGCAGCAGGTATTTAAATGTTTTTTAAGCGGCTGTTTTAACGTATTTATTCGAGTCAGTTATTTTCAGATAAAATGTTGGTCTGTAATTGTACGTGACTATAAAATCAAAAGTAATCAAGGTACAATCAAACGGTGCAAATTGTAGTTTATTTTTCATCCGAGGGAGCGCAGGACAAAAGCTCACACATTATGAGTGAAACCCCAGTCAGTCAACTGTGCATGTTTCCTCCGGAGGAAGCCTGGAGGAAACCCACAAATCAAGGGGAGTACATGCAAACTCCACATACACAGACCGGAGGCGAGACTGGGGAGGCGAGACCCCCCTCCTGGAGGTACAGTACAAGGTGACAGAGGTAATCACAGAGTCACCGTGCTGCCCAAAAAGAATGAACAAACCTAATGGACACAAGGGGCATTGGAGTGAAGCTGGGACTTAACATCTGATGAGCACAAGAATGAGGGCGTAGATGCGTCTTCAAGCACAGAACGGTAATGAGACACTTAGCTCAGACACTTTGAATGGTGCAAAAATTTAGTTGGCCGTACATCGATGAATGGCGATCCCGGCTGATGTGGCTCAAAGCTCGCTGCAGATGTTCTTACAGTATGAATGAAAATCATTGAAAATCAAAGGACAACTCATCACTAAGGGGCGTAGTAGTTAGTTAGCACGGTGGCCCTGCAGCTCCAGGGTCGAGGGTTTGATTCTCGCCTCGGAGTCTGACTTTGCATGTTCTCCCTGTACTTGGTGGGTTTCCTCCAGGTACTCCGGTTTCCCCCCACAGTCCAAAGACATGCAGATTAGACTAATTGGCGTTCCCAAATTGCCCGAACTGTGTGTGTGTGTGTGTGTGTGTGCCATGTCATTAATTGGCACCTTGTCCAGGATGTACACTGCCTTATGCCCCACAGTAAGTCTCCTGGGATGGGCCCCCACGACCGTGTACACAGGATACAGCAGTATAGACTATGAATGAATGAACTTGTCAGCAACTTGCGGAAGAGACGCATCTGTTTGTGGAAACTGTCCACACAATCATTCACAAACTCCTGCATTTCAGGAAGATGAGAGAGCTCTCTGCCTTCAACCAGCACAAAAGATTACTAATCTGCAGTGAGTTAAAGGAGTGTTTTGACGCAGATATACGATTATGGCTCCGGTATACTGAAAAAACTTTCGACCTTGATGGTATCCAAGCACTTTGAAAAGTAGCATAAGTGCATTAGTGTAGCAGGGTTTATTCTGCACAATTAAAGTCCTGGTTTGACTTGAACACACCTCATGCAAAAACATACTTCCAAGCACAACTTTAAGTACTCCCTTTTAAAAACAATCTTTTATTTTTGGAATTTTCCTTCCCATTAATCACCAGACTGCGATGGATTGGCACCCTGTCCAGGGTGTACCCCGCCTTGTGCCCGAAAGCCTCCTGGGATAGGCTCCAGGCCCCCCGCGACCCTGATCACAGGATAAAGCGGTATAGAAAATGAATGAATGAATTAATCACCAGACTATAGACGTTTCAGACATCTCCTGCATGAAGAGTTCCAAGTGCCGAACTAGGTCAGATGACATGAATTATAACCGTTTGCATTTTTTGTTTCTAACAGGATAAAAGAAAAATGCAAAAGGAACAACACTTTTCAGAGCTTGTGACAGTACCGGATTATTTCTGCTCCTTGTTTGTGAATCGGTGAGACGACACCATCAAAAGATGTGGTTTTAATGGTACTTTATAATATCATAATATAATGATAATTGATTCTCTCTCTCTCTCTCTCTCTCTCTCTTATTTTCTCCTTCTCTTCTTTTTCTCTGTCAGCACTGATGCATACAGTATATGTGATTTATCTCAGTGTTGCATGCTGAATCTTATCCTAAACACACATCTTCGCAAAACATACTATGCACATTAGCTACTGAATACAGCTGCGTGTTTTACCTACACGCCATATTTTTTTCATTCTCATACCCTTTTGATATTGCACATTCCATATACAGTGGTACCTCGGCAAGTTTTCTCCTTATAAGCAAAAGTTTCGCAAGAAATTTACCATAGTATATGAAGCATTTTCAGCATACAGGCAACCGAGAAGTTTGCGTGTACATCTGATAGCCAATGTTTGTTTCATTGGAAAGCCAAGCGAAGCAAATTTAAAAAGATAAAACTCTTTTTCTGTTATGTATTTTTTTTTTTTATTGTATATATATATATTTTTTATATTTTAAGATTTTTTTCTTTTATTTTTGCAGGGAAATCTTTCTATCTTGTTATTCGATCTAATCTTTCCTCTTTTAGGTCATTTAAGCATTTCACTGCGTATCATACTGTGTGTATGGTTGTGTACGTGACAAATATGTTACATTTGTTTTTTATTTAAAAGTCAGTTTTTTTTAATAGGAAGTAACTCTTTATATTTAATCTGCTATAAGTCTCAGTAACTGGTTGGCTACATTAAATTATCAGTTCTGTTCTCAAACCAAGACGCACATACACACACTAGTCTTTTCTTATCTGCTACATTTTCAGACATTTGATTTTTCCCCTAAGTGGGACAATTTATTATTAGTGTATTATTAGCATAAGATGTCTGTTTAAGTAACTTAACTTTAACTTGAAGTTTGTTTTGTTTAACTTTCTTTGACTGATGAAACTATCAGAAACTTACAGAAAAGTAGCCACTGAAAAACACCACTGTTCCTTTACAACAAGTATTGTTTACTTACATGAGTTAACATTAACAAACCATGAACGACGGAATAAATAAAATGACTAAAGAGACTTTGTGAATGAACTAGCACACTAACATAACTTTAACTTAGAGTAACTTTATCTCAATGAGATTTGAATTCACAACCACTCTGAAGTTTCAGATTAAATGATAGAGTTATTACACACAAACACAGCCAAAATATGGTACTGGTGCTAAAAAGTGTCTCGCCTAGATGAAAAAGTGAATTGGTTAGGATCATATGGATAGGATAACACCATTTTTCATAATACTTAATGCTTCTTATGTCCCGAACCGTGTTTTGTTTTTTGTATAAGATTAAAAGAAACACATTTGCTTAATACAAGTTCATGCCCTTTTATGTCCATAGTGTCCGGAACGTTTGTAAATTCAAATTTTTCAACGATCTTAACTGTCATTCAGATGAAATTTGGCCAATTTAGATTTCGCTTGAAGAAACATAAACCTGAAAAAGTGTATTATTCTAAAATGCTAAATTGTTAAGATATTGTAACTTAAATTTGGCATGGTTACAGACACTACAGATTATTTTTTGGGGGGAAAAAATCCTTAATTTTGCCCCGAATGCTTAAATTTTTTTACAGGTCATACAGTATGCTTCTAAAAGCTTAATTTTAGTATCAATACGCAAAGAAATATGAATAATTTGCATTCTTTAATTATTATAGTTTAAAGTGAGACAGTATAATGCTGAAATGTTTTTCGGGCACATATAAAATCATCTTTTTAAGCAAGATTGGTCACTTCTGTATTATGTAAACTTCAGAAGTAGCTTCACATTTTCTGTATTATATGTATAACATAAAAGAATTAAATTATCACCAATACTGTTGTTACAGCAAGTTCCTACAGTGAATATTAGTGCTGAACAAAAAAACCCTGTAGCTTCAGCATCACTGATCCATACAGTAGAAACAATATTATTACGGAATGACGGACTGTTTAAATTTGAACTAGGAAGCTGGGTGAATGAAGTTGACTGTAATCTCCCCTGAGAGCGCGTGTTGTTAGCATCCCAGCTGCTCTCATTAGGGCTCATTACGTCTCATTACACAGCGGCGTGCTACGCTGTGTGAGCACATATCTACAGAGACAGACCTTTAACTCAGGTTCAATGGGAAACCCGAGAGGCCTCATAAATAATAACAGCACACATCATTGTATAGGAGGAGAGGGCCACTGTCCATCTGCTTCCATACCTCAGATCAGTGTTACCCGCGTATACCGTTTTCTGTCCCACAATTCAATTCAACAGGCTACACTGATATGACCAGATACATTCCCAGTGTTGCCAAAGGATTTCTTTTTGTACGTTTGATCATTTCATCTGTGGATTTTGATAAATTAGAAGTTTTGTATACTAATGTTGCATTGTTTTTACATAAAAAAAAAATTAACTGATACACAATCCTATCCAAAATTGGAAAACAAACAAACAACTTCATAGCCCTTAATGTTAGCCATTTTAAAAAAGAAATTATCTATTTTTTATAGGGTCGGGTTTGTGCAGTATACTATACATCCTTTTTTCAGTACAATGTAGGCAATATGATGAACTAAAAATGTAAAAAAAAAATAAAAAAAAAATGGTCATACAGCTCTGGAAAAAAAGAGACCACTGCAAAATAATCAATTTCTAATGTATTTTTTCTTTCTGGTGCATGTATTGGTGAGATGAACAGTTTTGTTTCATTTTTTATGAATTGCTGAGAATATTTCTCCTAAATTTGAAGTATAACTTTTGTTATTTAGAGTGTATATTTTAAGGAAATGACAACATCACAACACATCAAAATAACCCAAGATCATGCATTATTTGCAGAGATTTAATAACTCAAATAAAACTAAATGCAAATAATTTGTAAACAAATTGTGTTAATGCTTTGGCCAAATAACATTAAGAAATAATGATCCCGGTTTGCAATTTCAGCTTTCATGTGTTTTGGCTCTCCACCAGTTTTTCACATTGCTGTTGGGAGATTTTATACCAACTATTTTTGCAAAAAAGCAAACAGCTCAGCTTTGCTTGTTGGTTTGTGACCCTCCATCTTCCACTTGATGATGTTCCAGAAGTTTTCTGGAGTAAATTGGAATGCTCTCTTATTTTTTTTCAGAGCTGTAGACAAAGAAATAGCACAGATACAAATGATTATGTGTGTTTATGGTTGTTTCTAATACCAAAATAATAATAATAATAGTTTTTATTATTATTATTATTATTATTATTATTATGCTCATTTTCATATTCCAATAGTGGTAAAATTTACACATTATAAAA
>JAQQZS010000015.1:3844836-3861905 GCA_030068045.1 Platyallabes tihoni | reverse complement strand
AGAAAATAAATCAATAAACAAAAACAAAGAAATTTGCAAGTGTTCTAAAACTTTTTTTTTTTTTTTTTTAAATAAAATTGAATTGAATTGAATTGAGTGTAAGGATCTTTCTCCAGTAACGGAAACTTCAAAGCACTTTTGAAAGTCACTCTGGGTAAGAGCATCTCCCAAACACATACATGTCAATGTAAATAAAAAATACACACTACATGTTCTAAACACATACAAGTAACATGTCTGTTATGTTCATTTACAATGATTTTGGTACAACAGTGAAACTAAGTGACACCATTTATGTAGATCCTCGTGCGCAACATTTCTGGCTGAATCAAACTCGACAAGAGGAGTCAAATCAGTGACACCTCGCTTCGACTCAACAGGTTTGTCGGACAGAACCGAATCCGCGGGGTGAGTCAAATCAGGCTTTTGACGCACGTCTGCTTTCTGATTGGACGGAACCTGGAGAGAAAGGGCGGATGGAGGGGAGTCTGATGTGATATAAGGGGCACGGAGAGAGAGAACAAAAAACAGATAGATAGATAGAGAGAGAGAGAGAGAGAAGGAGGGAGAGAAGGAGGGAGGGAGAGAGAGAGAAAGGGAGTCTCGCCTCCTCTCCTCTCCTCATGCGTGTGTATGGATGACCACCTGAGTCTGCTGCGCTCTCCTCCGCCTTCCTGGTGCAGACACCGGGGCGACGGCACGCGCGTGAACCGGGGCTACGCCGACGCGGAGCGCGAGGACGGCACCATGACGGTGGCGGCGGCGGCGGGAGCGTGCGGCGAGAGCGGCGCCGAGGAGCCGGCCGCGCTCGAGCGCTACGACGCGCCGCACGAGTGCCGCGAGCGCGTGGTGATCAACATCTCCGGCTTGCGCTTCGAGACGCAGCTCAAGACGCTCGCGCAGTTCCCGCAAACTTTGCTCGGCGACCCGAAGAAGCGCATGCGCTACTTCGACCCGCTCCGGAACGAGTACTTCTTCGACCGCAACCGGCCGAGCTTCGACGCCATCCTGTATTACTACCAGTCCGGCGGGCGCATCCGGAGACCCGTGAACGTCCCCATCGACATCTTCTCCGAGGAGATCCGCTTCTACGAGCTCGGCGAGGAGGCCATGGAGAAGTTCCGAGAGGATGAAGGGTTCATCAAAGAGGAAGAGCGTCCTTTACCGACCCGGGAGTTCCAGAGGCAGGTGTGGCTCCTGTTCGAATATCCCGAAAGTTCGGGTGCGGCGCGCGGCATCGCCATCGTCTCGGTGCTCGTCATCCTGATCTCCATCGTCATCTTCTGCTTGGAGACGCTCCCAGAGTTCAGGGAGGACGATGACCGAGAGCCAGCCGTCATCGCCACCTCCGCTACCTTGATGTCGAACTCCACCACGGCCGTCCTTCCGAGTCCGTTCTCGGACCCTTTCTTCGTCGTGGAGACGCTCTGCATCATCTGGTTCTCGTTCGAGCTCCTGGTGAGGTTCTTCGCATGCCCGAGCAAGGCGACGTTCTCGAAGAACATCATGAACATCATCGACATCGTGGCCATCATCCCGTACTTCATAACGTTAGGGACAGAACTCGCGGAACGCCAAGGGAACGGTCAGCAAGCCATGAGTTTAGCCATTCTCCGCGTGATCCGATTAGTGCGCGTCTTCAGGATCTTCAAACTCTCACGGCACTCCAAGGGCCTTCAGATTCTGGGTCAGACACTCAAAGCGAGCATGCGGGAACTGGGCTTGCTCATTTTCTTCCTCTTCATCGGAGTCATCCTTTTCTCCAGTGCCGTCTATTTCGCCGAAGCAGACGACCCAGACTCGGGCTTCAACAGCATCCCGGATGCCTTCTGGTGGGCCGTGGTGACCATGACCACTGTAGGTTACGGCGACATGCACCCCGTGACGATCGGAGGCAAAATCGTTGGGTCGTTGTGCGCTATCGCAGGCGTCTTGACCATTGCTCTGCCCGTCCCGGTCATTGTCTCGAATTTCAACTACTTCTACCACCGGGAGACGGAAGGAGAGGAACAGGCACAGTACCTTCACGTCGCAAGCTGCCAACCGCTCTCGTCCTCGTCGGAAGAGCTGAAGAAGACGCGCTGCTCGTCCTCGTCCTCGCTCAGCCGATCCGAGTACATGGTGATCGAAGAAGGCGCCTTCACTCAGCCCAACTTCCCGACTCAGAACAATCAGAACTGTGTCCATATCAAAAAGATCTTTACAGACGTGTAAGACTACTAAAGATTTTAATAACAATGTATTTTAACAATAATCATCCTCGTCGAGTCACACGTGAAGGTTAGACAGGTGAGGAGAGACATCAGAGCCCCCCATGTGTCCATCCGCTCATCCATCTTACTGTGTGCTCTCAGTGTTAACTCGTTAGGAGGCGCTTAAAGGACAAACGCTAATAACCTGATTAATTAATGATTAGTATTAAGCAGAAGAGTTATAAGCTAGTATACTTGCAGTTGTAAACACTCCATAGAGAGAGAGAGAGAGAGAGCGAGCGAGAGAGAGAGAGAAATTCAGTCTAGACTTTATAATCATAATCCAAAAAAGTCTCATTATATTAATGGACTCGAATATTTGGGTTATTTTCCCGTCTTGTGTGTCATCAGTATTTCATATCAGTGTAATAATGAACACTGTTATGCATGTGTGTGCGTGATTGCCACCACACACACACACACACATAGTTATGCACGCGCCTAAACCTTCTGAGTGCCGAAGGACAAGGGAAAGGGATAAAGGATAGAGAGGGAGGGATAGAGACAACATCCAGCTCGCTCCTGGAATGATGAGGTCTCCATAGTGACGCCGGTTTCCCCGGTAACCCGCTGCTGTTGCCATGGCATCCCGATCGGTTTCAAGGGCGAGACTCCAGATGGCTGTGTCATGAATGAATAAACGAGCCAGGAGTACAATGGAGTAAACAAACATGCAACAGGCGTCCACACACACACACTCTGGAATGAAGCGCATTAAACGAGGGGGTCTTACAGAGGAGGAATGGCTCTAGAGTTCTGAAGAGGAGCCACTTCATCATACGAAGGCAGACCGGAGATATGAATGAATGCTGACACACTCTTCCCACCCCATGGAGTGTGAACACACAGGTGGGTGGATGAGGGTTACTCAAGTCGTGCTCAGTTTTTGTAGTCAGGGCAGAGCTTCTTGGTGAATTTCTTCATCGAATCAAAGACTTGACTCACTTTTTGTATAAAAAATATTGGTTTTATGTAGACGCAGAGGACAGTTCCCTAACATTGGTGTCTTATCAAAATAAGTAATTATTAGAGTGACTATCCTAGTAGTAAGAACTTTATTGTAGAGCCTAAGACTAAAACCGGTATATTTTGTATATTTATTTATTAATTCAACAAGTGCTTAAGTGTATTATGTATTTAAATTTCGATTCCGTTCGTATTTTTATTATTTTTTATTATAAACACTACCATAATTAGATGCTCCATAAAGTCCC
The DNA here is from genome assembly GCA_030068045.1 of Platyallabes tihoni. Classification (NCBI taxonomy): domain Eukaryota; kingdom Metazoa; phylum Chordata; class Actinopteri; order Siluriformes; family Clariidae; genus Platyallabes; species Platyallabes tihoni. Next base: position 3,858,439 of record JAQQZS010000015.1, on the reverse strand, counting down.
ACCAACAACAACTACAACAACAACAACAGTAAAGAATACTAAGAAAATTGAAAATCTTTTAAATGTAAAAAAAAAGGGATGGATCACAAAAACTTACAATTCAGATAGTTTCATGTTTCATGGACATAAATCAGCTTGTTTTTTGGTTTACAAAAAAAGCGGGCAAATATAATTTAACTTTCTTTTAATTATTTGCGAAAAATTTATGAACTCTTTCTCATGGTCGTAAATGAAAACGACATTCAAGATGTACAATGTTTACACAATCTCTAAAATTAAAATTTTCACTACTTACTTAGGATAAAGTTCAATTTGAAGCATTTTGAAAATATGTTGTTTTTTTTTTTAAATGATGTGGACATCATAATTTTTTTATTCATTATTGTTCAGAGGATGAAGGCTGAAAAAAAAGTGCCATATATTTATCATCTTGGTTAATTGGACTAATTCTAGGGATTTTCATATATAACTTGGTTACAGTTTGAGTTCTAGTACAGATATTACATTTCCTGGCTTGTATAGTATTTCCTTGCTAGTGAGTTGGGTTTCAGCACTACATGGGGGATTTTATCAGTGGACCCCTGGTAAACACAATGCAGTCTCACAAGAGAGTTTGTATTAGTGAAAATAAGCCAGAATTTCCTGCCATGGTAGAATGTTAAGGTATACAGTATGTGGGCCTCAAGTATACTTTAACACTCTAACATGACAATAAAAAAAAAAAAAAAAAATTGCTATAGAGAGCGATCCGCTGCGGATAATAAATACAAATAATTAAAAAATAATACAAACACAAATACAGTAATAAAGTCAATTTTAATTTTGTGAATCTGCTTTGAGACAGTGACCGTGGTTAAAAGAGCTATATAAATAAAATTGAATTGAATTGAAAATTATGATAATGTCTCCTCAAGCTTATGGTTGGCTGATTGAATTTAACTTAAGGCTCTGCCTTTTTCAGTACACGAATGCTTTTCTTTCTCCTGTCTAAAATTTAAATTCATAGTTTTGCACTGGAGCTGCAATATAAGCCCAATAACATTATTATGTGGACACCTGATCGTGTTTGGTGTTTGGTCTTTTTCACAATGTTTTTCTTCAAACAAAATTAGGAGCACACAAATAAGCAGAAATTGCTGTCGTTAATTGCTGTTGTGTTGCTATTTTCCTTCATTAAAAAATAAGAGTCCCAAATCTGTTCCAGCACAAATCCCCACATCCATGTGGCAAAATGTTGTGGAAAGGCTTTTTTAGAAGAATGGAGATTATTATAGGAGCAAAGCAAAAATTAATCCAGAATAAAATGTTCAACCAGGATCTATGAGCTTATTGGTTAGGTGACCTTTTGACTATATATGAAACCCATATGTACACATATGTAATATATGTACTCAAGGTGCGTGGATCCGAAGTTCGGCTTCCTTAGATGGCGAGACAAGATAGCTACATCGCAAACATCTCACTACTGCAATAAATAATTATAAATTATTATAAATAATGCATTGGATGCACAGGTCCTGGTTGTTTCAGGGCTTTTATTTAACGTTTGGTTCATATTGTGTGTTAATGCAGTGGCACTTCAGTCGTTCTCAAAGTGTCATCTGTGATGCACAGCCAGGGGAGTAGAGATCGTTTCAGAGATGATCACGATTCTTTTGTGGATCAATTCATGTATTGACACACTTATTCTAAAATATTTTTAAGTTATATATGTATGCATTTGAAGTGGTAAAATGTTGCTTTTCGTCTATAATCCTTCAGGTAGCATGCTCTTAACTTTTGACCCAAAAGTTGACCCCTAATTATTTGTTAATAGTTAATAATTAAAGTTTAAGATTGTAACAAAATCTGAAAAATGTAATATTGAACCATGATATTTATATAATCGTTATCTAGGTATTGTAATATCATTGTAAATGTTGATTTTTTTCAAAATGGTTATTTTGAAATTTGGTATATTTTAAAGGAACGTGTTTAATATAAATAACTAAAAAAGAAGCCGGCTTATAAATACAGGTAGTCTCCGACTTACAAACAAGTTCCATTCCGGGAGCATGTTCGTAAGTCAGATTTGTTCTTAAGTCTGTCAAAGTGAGTTTTATACATCTTTGACATGAATATATAATGTAAAGCATACAGTACCAGTCTGCTTGACTATATCACTGTTTCCCTCTGCGTGATGGGCATCCCATTTTGTCTCAGAGCTGTTTTCCACTGTTTTGGACTATGAACTCTGTTTAAATTTATAGATATATATTATGTTTTCCTTAACCTTATGGCATCACAGTTTTTCTTCAGCTACCCTATTGTGCCGGTGATGCTGTTGTGTTTTATATTAATTCATGTTATTCTACACGACACTGATCATTACATGTTCTCTAAACTTTTTGTTATTGTTTATCTGGTTGTATAGTGGCTGTCTGAATTTTGCCCCATGTTTGCATTTGGATGAGGCTTTTCTGGTAACACACCATGCTAATAAGCTAGACCTGACAGCCAGGAAATTCTTTAATCTTAAGGGTGAAAGTGTTGATTATTTAAAAGCTTTCACAAGTTTTATTTTTGAATTTGTTGACCCCGATGATTACAGGCTCAGTGTTAGTTTATTACTGCAGGTCTATTAGTGTATATTAACTTAAGATCATTGGTGTATATTTGTACAAATGTGGGATTGTTAGTGTGTATTTGTACAAGTGTGTCAGTGCCACTAGGTTAGTGCATGTTGGCGTGTGTTAGTGAAGTTAGTGTGTGTAGTGCAGGAGCAACAGTCTGGGATAGGTCAGGTGTGGTAGTGTATATTTGTAAGCGTGTTTGTGCCATTCTCTTACTGTGTATTGGTTTCAGTTGTGTTCGTGTCTATAAGTGCAAGATCATTAGACTGGACTGCATGTTATTGTGTGTTTAAATGTAAATGCATATGTTTTTGTTTTGCATTTTGCTGGTGTATTAATGTGTTAGTGCAGACTTGGTAGTGTGGGTTAGTGCATGTGTTGTAACAAACAACCAAATGCAAAATACCAAATGATAAAACACAATGACAATTCAGTCAAACTGGAAAAGGTGAGTATACGTAATTTGCTAATGCAGAACTACAGTATGTCATTTATATCTTGAGTGACAGATGTCTCTTGTAATAAGTGATCAGAATTACATTCTATAAACTAACATTTACATTTCGGCATTTGGCAGACGCTCTTATCCAGAGCGACTTACAAAAAGTGTTTAGAATTTTCCGTCATTGGGTTACTAGGTTACTAAATAAGTGCCATCAGTCAAACACTGTTGGGAAGGGGATATTTTTTCTATACCTACCTTTTTTGACTGATTTGTTGTTGTTTTTTCTCATTTGATATTTTGTTTCTGGATATGTTGTTGTGTTTTTTCGATTTATTTATTTATTTTTGTTATTTTGTTTTCAGTTTTGTTATTTTGTTTTCAGATTTTTCATTATGTTTTTGGTTTTATTATTTTGTTATTTTGTTTTGTTATTATTATGATTATCATTTTTTATTTTGTTTTTGGCTTTGTTATTTTGTTTTCGGTTTTGTTATTTTGTATGTCATTTATATCTTGATGTGTTTATTTTTACATGTGTAATAATGTGTTAGTGTAAACACGGTAGTGTGTGTTAGTGCAGACGTGTATTAGTGTAGGCGTGGTAGTGTGTGTTAGTGTAGGCGTGGTAGTGTGTGTTAGTGTAGGCGTGGTATTGTGTGTTAGTGTAGGCGTGGTAGTGTGTGTTAGTGTAGGCGTGGTAGTGTGTGTTAGTGTAGGCGTGGTAGTGTGTGTTAGTGCAGGGACATCAGTGTGTGTTTATGCTATGTGTGTATAAATGCAGGATCATTGGAGTGTTCTTGTGTGAGTGTGTTAATGGCACTCTTTTAATCCATGTTATTGTGTGTTAGTGCAAGTGCAGGTTTGTTAATTCGTAATGCAGATGTGTTAGTGTGTATTTGTGCTCGTGTTTTAATGTGCTTAACGTGAGATCTGATCATCTGTATCATTTACATTGTCATGTGTTGAGGTGTGTTTGGAATCAGGCATAAGTGTTATGTGTAGCTAAATTAGCATCCGCTGTGTTTAAATGTTGAACTGATCACCAACAGCAACATGTATGACAGTCAAACAGGGACAAAAAACTAAACTACATTTATTAATTGATTATTAATTAACAAAATCATAACAGCTGAACATTGTTACACCACAGCTTGCGTTCCAAATCGCATGGACATACTGGAGGTTAGAAGGTGAAATGAATCATGTATAGAGCGCTACCTCGGCATACGAATTTAATTTGTTCCGGAGGCGAGTTTTTAAGTCTAAATTTCGTATTGCGAAACACATTTCCACATAGAAAATAATGTAAATGCAGATAATCCGTTCCAGCCACCCGAAAATATTACCAATATGACCAATTTCCAACACTATAATTATATTTCTGCATATGAAAACAATCAAAATATGAAATAAATAGACACTTCATTTATAAATGTATACTTTAAAAAATTTTTACATTTCTATTTGAAATTTGTATTTTTGCAATTTAATTAGACATTTCAAAGTATGACATCTACCCAGATGTTTGTCACAACTTTTTTTTTATTGTAAATGAGACAATGAATGAACACCACATTGCTGATTCTTCTATACCTGCCATTCTTAAACTTAAGATTCAGTTATTTCTTACATGTACCTTACAGCACAGTGAGAATATTTTTCCACAGTTCCACATATCCTAGTTGGGAACAGTACACCCGACAGTGGGAAATTGTGGTGCTATGGCTTGAACCCATGACCTTCTGATCAGTAACCCACAGCTTTAACCGTTTGAGCCACCACTGCCCAACTTAAGGGCGCAACCCAATGTTAAAGGTGAAACTTTTCGACCGAAACCTTTAATCACAACTATCACATGACTAGGTCATATTAAAAATAGCACATTGTTTAAATCCCATGGCTTTGTTTTGTTAGTTCTAGTCACATTTAAAATGTTAGTATGAGGGGTGTTAGATTTTAAATGTAAATGCTTAATCAGAAATGTTTGGGGACTTTACAAAATTCTTTTTGTAAATGATGACAGCACAGTGGCTTAGTGGTTGTCACTGTCATCCTTGCACCTTCAGAGTCTGGGTTCAGTTCCCGCCTTGGATCTTTGGAGCTTTCCCAAATTACCCATAGTATGTGAATGTGCTCCAGGCCCCCTGCGTCCCTGTATATAGGATAAACTGGTATAGACAATGAGTGAGTGAGTGATAAATGGCATCTCATGGCCCACCTGTAATAATCTTAGAGCTCACTAGGGGGCAGCAGCCCATAATTCTGGTCTTTACTGTCCAAGATATAGAAATAATTTACTCTGTATGGCCAAATAATGTAGACACCTAACATACCAATAATATGTGCTATGTAATATGTGTGTGTGATTTTTTTATTTTATTTTATTATTGTTTTTTTTTATAGCAAGAACATTAGTAAGATCAGGTGCTGATGATGAGATGTTGAGAAGGTCTGAGGTACATTCAGTGTTTCAGTTCATCCCCAAAGTGTTGAGGTCAGGGTTTTGTGTATGTTACTTCAACCGTTACACACTATATTTAGTATTTTATATCTGTGGAGCTCACATTGTGCACAGAGATTTTGTTCCCTTAGTAAAGGGAAATTGTAAAGCTTCATCATGCAAAGACATCATATATAGTTGTGACAACAGTTTGTAGATGAGCCACCTATGGCCTCCATAGGGTAAGGTGTCCACATACTTTGTGTCATATTGCAGCTGGAATTACTTTAAAAGATGGTGCAAGGACAAATTTTGGTATTTAATTCAATTTCCTAGATAACGTAATTTCCTAGATCATTTTATATCTTTCTGAAAATCGCTGAGCTCGTACTGGCATCACCAATCTTGATCTGTCGTTGACAGATTGAACCTTGACTCAATGTTGAAACAAATTCAAGATTAAAACATCTTACTAACTAAACTATTAATAGAAACATCAAATAAAAGTGTGATATGAATACCAGGTGATTATTAACCATTAATACGTGCCAGATGACTGAGTGAGCTTACCTTTGGTGGACTCATTTCTGGCTGTGACAGTTCTACAGTATTGATCCAACCTCAGCTTACTCTGATCTGATTGTCACAACTAGATGTTTGGCGCCACTGTGTGGCTGCACCTGAGCAAAACAGATTCCCAAGTTCCCTGTATTATTATTTTAAAGAGAAAAATTACAAATCATGTTACAGCACAAGGCTCAACAGTAGTGTAGTGGTTAGAACTGTGGCCTTGCACCTCCAGGGTCCGGGTTTGATTCCCTTCTTGAGGTCTGTGTGCAAGGAATTTTCATATGCTCTGGTTTAATTAATATGTTTATCATTGATTTAATTCTTTTATCATTTAAAATGCTGCTGGGGTAAAAGAAAATAATATTTTGCTTTTTCACATACAGCCGCCTATGTTTTTTGGTAACACACCATTTTTCCATAGAACATACAGTATGCATTTGTGCATGTGAAAAATCCTTGACATGTTATTGTAAAATTGAAGCGTTGTTGTACTGAACATTCATTGTAAGGGTGTGTTTAATAAAATACTCATACTCCTTTTCCCAATATACACACATCATACACACTCTGCCACTCCCAAAAATACTCCTCACAGGACAAACATGGACACTTTCAGGAGTCTGTTATTCTCTGTGCTGCGTCAGTTACTCACTATTTGATCCACTGATCCTACAGTAATACATTAAAACCTCTGGTCTGTTTATTCAGCCAGATAAATCCAGTAATACGTACAGGACATCTTTCTAACAGGGTTCCCAATGCCCCCCCTGTTGAGTGTTCCTCGTCCATTACCCCTTGATTGATTGAACTTGGGTGTACTTTCAAACCCTGCTTATAAAGCACTTAGGCATCATTGGAATGGTTGCAGATATGGGCATTTGTCAAGTTGATGGGACTTTTATTACAAAGCAAATATGGGCATTGGATTTGTTGTGGGTAAATGTTGGCAGATGTTGTTGGCAGTGTTGGTAAATGTTGGCAGATGTTGTTGGCAGTGTTGGTAAATGTTGGCAGATGTTGTTGGCAGTGTTGGTAAATGTTGGCAGATGTTGTTGGCAGTGTTGGTAAATGGTGGCAGTGTTGTTGGTGAATGTTGTTGGTTTTGTTGGTAAATTTTGTTGTTATTGGTGAATGTTGGTAAATGTTTTTATTGCTTTTGGCAAATGTTGGTTGTATTGCTGGTAAATGTTGATGAATGGTTCTGGTGTTCTTGGTAAATGTTGGCAGTGTTTATGGTAAACGTTGGTGCTTTTTTCGTCAAATAGTTGTGGCTTTGTTGTTGGTAAATGTTGGTGGTGTCGATAAATTGCCACATTGTAACGATCAGCTTTCTTATGAAAACATAGTAACACTAAAACAGGGGCTAGAATCTGCTAGAATATTGTTATGCCAGGCCACACCGGAACCGGAAGTTACAGTAGATTCAAGTAGATGGTAGTGTAAGTTTTAGTGTAAGTACGTTTTCATAACAAAGCTGGTCGTTACAAAATGTTAGAACTTTTGTTGGAAAATGGTTGAACTGTTGTTGGTAAAAGTTGACAATTATTGGTTATATTGGCAGTGTTACGAGTAAATGTTTCTTGTGTTTCTTGTAAATGGTGTCAGTGTTCTTAATAAATGGTGGCAGTGCTGTTGCCTCCATTACATGTACTGTAAATCTGTTGTAATTGTTGGTTGTGTCGTTGGTAAAACTTGACACTGTTGTTGGTAAATGTTGGCCTTGTTCGTGGTAAGCGTTCCTAATGTTGGTAGTGCTGTTAAATGTCGGCAGTGTTGGTAAACGTTAGGAGGTTTGTGGATAGATTTTTTTGTTGTTGTTGTTGATAAATGGTAGTGTTGTTTGTCTGCTGGTAGTGATGTTGGTAAATTTTGACACTGAACTTGGTTAATGTCTGTAGTGTTGGTTATTGTTGTTATTGTTGGTAAATGTTAGTAGTTATAGTTAACAATTCCACTGTTGGTAAATATTGGTATTCTTGTTGATAAATTTTGGACCTGTAGTTAATAAATATTGATAGTGTTCTTGGTAAATGTTTGCACTGATGGAGGTTGGTTGTGTTGGTAAATTTTGACAATGTTGTTGGTAAACGTTGATGAATGTTAATATTGTTGCTGATAAATAGTGATAGTGTTAGTAAATGTTGTCAGTGCTGTTGATAGATGTTGTTGGTAAATTCCATTGTTTTTGTACATGTTGCTAGAGTTTTGACATTTTTGTAACATCGTGAGTAATATTGACGGCTACCATTCACCAACATCCATAAGCAATATATACATTACAGTAAAGTGAAATGCTTTTCTTACCTTATCCAAGCTTGCTAGTTAAGAGGGTAAGAGCACATGGAGATGGAGAAGGTTTTAGGACCCTTGCTCACAGGCCCAATAGTGGCAGCTTGGCAATGATAAGGACTGAACATCCAACCTTTTAAGTAGTAACCCCGAGCACTTTACCCACTTTAACCACTACCACTGTTGAGCAATGATTTTCCATGTTTAGCACATTAGATAAATGCTGATGCAGTTATTGTTTAGGGTTATTGTTGGCCTTGTTATTGCCACTATTGTCAGCAATTATTTCAGAACATTTTGGTGCTCCTACCTTTTTTTTTTTTTTTTTTTTACTATGCTTTCCAAATATGAGCACTGTGTTTGGCAAAATCCTAAAACAATTGTCAGTGTTATATTCATGTTTGTGACACATGATACTCTGGCACTCTTTTTTCACAATCTTCCTGGCAAACGCTTAAGCTTTGTAGCAGCTTGCCTCAGTTTTTTATGTGCGTAATCATCTCTAAGATGTGCTTATGTTTCTGTGGGTAAAGGGAAAATCATGACAAATGATCAGCTCATGCTGCTAATCAATCATATTGCATAATCTCTTACTAATTAGTGCTAATTAAGCATGACATACCATCTGTTTTTAAAGTGGTTTGACAATTCTTATGCATTATAAAGGGCTTTGTCTTTGTTTGACTGTGTGTGTGTGTGTGCGCACTTGTATTAATTGGTAAGGCTTGTATTTCCTTGGGTTGAATAAGTTAAAATGCATTATATTATTATTATTATTTTTTTATTATTATTATTTTTATTATTATCAGTGAAACCTATTTGTATTTTATTTACAGTGCTAAGGAACAACCAGAAAAGGGAAGAAGACTTCAGCTCACCTTTCTTTGCCAAATGGAGGGATTAGTGGACTGTTCCCTTGATCTTTTAGCCCCGCTAGAGGAGGTGCCTTCGAATCTCGCCTAAGCTCTGGATTTATTTAAAAAAATTTTGTTAACTTTTGCTCTTAACTTTTGCTTCAGGATTTTAGCCAAGAGTTTTAGCAAGTCTTTCGACCTTGGTTGCTTAGTGCTAAAATGTTGCTCTAAACTTGTGCCATAGTTGTTGTTTTTTTCTTTCCGTATTTGTCATAGGTTTTTACATTATACTTTTGGCCACGCCTAATTCGAGACTGCTCTAGGCTTTTGCCTAGATATTTATCCTAAAATATCCTTTTCTTTGCACTAACCCTAAACAAAGTTTTTTTTTTTTTCTGCCATAGCTGTTGTGTGTCCTACAACCTTCTTCCTCTAGGCATTTGTCCAGGCCCTTTGCCCTTGGATGTTTGCTTGAGACTTTTGCCCTAGATGCTGATCCCTGGATGCTTGCTTAAGCGTTTTTGCTTTAGACTTCTCCCCTCTGATCTTTACCCTTAATACACCATTTGCCTTTCTTCATCCTTTCATTCCGCTCTTTCTTTTATTCTCTGAATTCCAGACTGTTATTTAGGTGTGTGAGTGTGTGTGTGTGCCCATTGTTTCTGCTGCTATAAATGTAAAGCCTCACTAAAGTGCCCCTTCTTGCCCTCCTTCCTCTTTGTGTGCTGCAGGAGCAGGGCGAAAGCTAGTTATGCTAATTCCATCCCTTCTTATATGCTGTCAGGATGTGATGTCATCATCGATGTGGCCGTATAAAATGGATAGATGCAAACACAGCTGGTTTCTGTGTGTGATTCAGTCTGCATGGTTGGACCAAGAAATGCTGCATACATGTGACGTGCATTATATCGTTTTTGAAACACTAACACTAACTGAGGCATTCGTTGAGCAAGTGTGAGAGGAGAACTCCAGTACAGTATTGTAGGAAAACAGTGGCTGAAAACAGTAAGGACGATAATGCGAAAAGTCATATCTAATGAATATCTAATGGCGCTCTGATGCTAGCAGTGAGATTAATGGATATTAATGGATATTTTAAAGGCTAGCACTATTGAAGGCTAGCACTGTTGGGTTCTGTGTCGACATTTAGTCAAGTGAAGAATCCATCGTCGGTGAAAAATAAAGACTAAGTTAAGAATCAGTTCACACTTTTTAATTAGTTAACATGACAAACGTTAAAAGGTCTGAAATTGTTTAGTTCTTTAAAAATATACTACAACTCATGAAGAAAACACAAACTGTGTCCATCTGTGTCTACTTGTGTTTTGTAAGATCATCACTGTTTTAGTGATTAGTGCAATACTGCCACCTACTGGACTGGAGTGTGGTGCAGCTGATTGGCAGGAAAGAAAGCTACACTTTGAAGCTCCACCCCAGACCTTTTAACGTTTGTCATTTTAACTAAATTCTTTAAAATGTGTGAACTGATTCTTAATTTAGTCTTTATTTTTGACCGACAATGGATTCTTCACTTGACTAAATGTCGACACACCACCCGACAGTGTTTTTTGCTGACACCTACAGTATGTGTGGTATAATCGAGGATAGTTTCCAAAATATGCTGGTTTTTGTTAAAAAAAAAAAAAAAAAAACCTAGGACATAAATATAAAAATTTGTTTTTATTGTAACTATGCAGCAAATTCATGAATTGCAATTGTTTAGCATATTAAATAATATAAATATTTTGTTTTAACTATGCAAATTAAGCTAATGTTTTATCTTAAAAAAAAAAAATATTAAAAATGTTAATCAGTACAATTTTTCCTTGCAGTAAAATCCTTCTATGCCTCTGTCTTTTCACTCTACCCTACCGAACAGTTGTGTAAGCATTTCACTGCATATCATACTGTGTATGGTCATATACTGTATGTGGCAAATAGGTTCATTTGATTAAAAATGTTACAATATGTTAAAAATGTTACAATAAAAACAAAATGTATATATTTCATTTTTAATATTTAATATGCTAAATATTGACAATTAATTAATTTGTTGTGTAGTTATAATAAAAAATAAATTGTATTTTCTTTTTCTATAGTTTTAAACGAAAGCCACAATCTTATGTAAATAATTACTCATTGATACCAAATGGTGGCAGCAACAAATGGGTGAAGCTACACATGCAGCCCCGCCCCGTCATGCTCGAACTGTAGCCCCGCCCTGATACTTCAAGCTGCCGTCATTGGCTTCTCAAAAAAATAATGTTTTTGTATTTATACAAGCTATAACACAAGTTACACAGCATTTCAGTGTTTATTAAGTATCAGTGGTTTTTAGTGTTTTTTTAAAATTGGTTTTTAAGGCTACAAATCCTGTAAGAAATGAAGCTGCGGAAAAGTCGCACATCACGATGTTGAAAAAAAATTAAATTGAATCGAATCAGACCAGCTCGCTAGCATCACATCTGTGATTAGCTGATCAAATGGAACTTAAGAATCGCCACTGATGAACAACAGATGCTAGTTTGCTAATTCAGAATCTACTTCATTTGTAATTTATATGCTGCTTCTATTAGCAAACAGTCCCATTTATGTTACCAGCTGTAGGCTAATCATTTATTAGCTGACTGGAAATAACTTTCTCCTTCCCTCCTTCTTTCCTTCCTTTGCTTTGTTGTTTTACATTTTTCTAAAACATTTAGTTTTGCATTAGCTATTCCTCCATTCTTTAATCTTTTCCATTTTCCCTTTATTTCCCCATTTCCCCCCAAAGCCTTTTTGCTTTAGTGATTTTGCGCTAACCCTGTTTGACCTAGCCTTTTGCACTCGCACTTTCCTCAGGTTATTAGCGGTTCACTAATCAGTTATTAGCTGCCAGGAAACAATGTCTGTTTGTCTTAATATGAATCTCTTCATTGTAGAATAGTTTGTAAATAATTTTATGGTGGCCTAATATTTAATACGAGATTAACCTTAACTTTGTAAACATCAAACTTAAGATGTTAGATATGAGTTTTATGGAGTTTTGGTGGCTCTGTGTCAGTGTTACTAATACTTGAATTACCAAAGCTGAGGAAAATTGTGTCTTAGTGTTTGGTACGTGGTGAAATAAACATGATGTACATAAAGATGGAGCGTTTTGAATGTAGGTTAAATTAGACACTGATGTACACAACGAAACATTCTGGATCGTGTCCTTGTGAAACGTCAGGCAGTTGAGCTCATCTGCAGTGACCCAATTTTCTTCACCTTCAGGACTGCAGTGTTTAAAATACAAAGCTGAGCGTGTTGCAGCCACACACTCTCTCACACACACACACACACACACAAGCTTGTATGCTGCAGTATCCTTGAAGCTGCGAAAGGTTTTTTTTGTCTTTTATGAGACTGCAGAAAGGAACAAGGTGCAATGAGAGTGATGTGGGTCATCTCTCTCTCTTTGTCTCTCTCTCTCGCTCACACACACACACACACACACACACACATGAATAAGCGGTATCAGCGCTCCGCATGCTGCAACAAATTGAAGTAGGTAACATAAAAATGAAAAAAAAATAATTTCCACAAAAAAAGGAACACATTAGCCTTTTTGGGGTCCAAGACATCATCAGCCCTATGATGTCATAGTGATTGGGCACCAGAAAGATTTATATCTTTCATTTAGCAATTTTGCATTAGCTTTTTACTTTAGGTTTTGGCTTAGTCTCTTCAATTTAAAGATCTTTGATTTTTGATCTCTTCAGTTCTTTCTTTCTTTGGCTACTTTTGTTTCTTTTTTCAAATCTTTTAACTCTCTACATATGTTAGATTTCTTTCAACAATATTTTTATTGATTTTAAACAGGGATATTACAGGGTAGACATGTAATGTTTCAATACAGAATTCCTTATAAATCCCTATAGCACCCACCCCACCCCTCTCTAACTCCAAGCCAGCTATACATGTATAAGGAAAGGCTAGACGCCAGGCGTAACAAAAAAGGAGAAAAAAGAAAAAAGGAACCTGGAGCTGGAAGTTTTTCGGTTTTGGAAAAGAAAACAAACAAACGATTAAATAAAGAGGGAATCAAACTATAAATGTATATGAAAAAAGCGAAGGAAGGGTCCCCACACCTGTTGCAATTTTAAGTCTGAATGGCGGATTGAGGGCGGCACGGTGGTGTAGTGGTTAGCACTGTCGCCTTGCACCTCCTCCTGGGATAGGCTCCAGGCCCCCCGCGACCCTGAATACAGGATAAAGTGGTATAGAAGATGAATAAATGAATGAATGAATGGCGGATTGAGTAGTGGATCTTCTCCAGGGACAAACAGGACATGATATCTCTGAGCCATTGGGCGTGAGTGGGTGACGTGGCATCCTTCCACTTGAATAAAAGAGAACGCCTGGCCAGGAG
>JAQQZS010000015.1:3737241-3756769 GCA_030068045.1 Platyallabes tihoni | reverse complement strand
ATAATGCTAATAATATACAAGACTTAAATGTAAGGGTACCAATAATTGTGACACATTTGATTTTGTATAAAACCATATTTTTGCTAAACCTTTTGTTATTTTTCATAAATTTTATTCCCAACATGAATTATTTGAAATAACATGTTTATTTTTTTATTATTATTTTTTTATTTAAGGGTGCCAATATTTCTGGAGCTGACCGAGTCATCACACTCCTAGTTCTCTCTTTGCTCGTTTTTAGAATGGACTAAACCAGAAAGGGCAAAGGTGAGTGTGTGAGCAGTGTATTAGGGGTGTGTGTGTGTACTCACAGCACTCTGAGATTGGGGAGCTGTTGACAGAGATCAGGTGGCAGACTGGTGAGACCTGCTCGGGTCAGAGTGCTGAAATGCAGACAACGAAAGCGAGAGAGAGAGAGAGAGAGAGAGAAAGAGTATGTAAGTGTGTGTGTTGTTGTCCCCACAGCGGACCATCTAAACCACACACAACTTGGCACAGGTTTTACGCCGGATGCCCTTTCTGACACAACCCTTCTATTCTATTCCAAGCTTGGAAGCGCCACTGCATCTAGTGGCTGGGGTTTGGGCACTGGGTGGGAATTAAACACGGGACTTCCGCATGGCAGGAGAGAAACCTACCACTGTGCTAGTATTCAATACAACTCAATTAAGTTTTATTTATATAGCTCTTTTAACAATGGTTGCTGTCACAAAGCAGCTTTTCTAAATAAAAAATCTAGAAATGAGTTTGCAAAGTGTGAAAAATTATCAGCTTGTCCCTGATGAGCAAACTGGGGTGACGGTGGCAAAGACAATCTCTCTGAGATGTCAATAGGAAGAAACCTTGAGAAGAACCAGACTCAACAGGGACCCATACTTTCTCCTCATTTGGGTGATATCAGATAGCATTATAGACAACAATACCAATTAATAATAATTACACATACATCATCATATTTCTTGTCTGCATTCTGTTCATACTAGACTGCTGGCCATGTTTGGGCTCCATCCCAAATGCTTTGTTTAGTATCAGTATGCCACGTGATGTGTGTTGAATAAATTTGGTTTTAGGCCGCGAACGTCAGAGAATGACTGTTTCATATTTTAACACAGGCTATAGTATGACACTGACACTATCCGATCACCCAATTTGATATTTCCAGGAATGATAATGATGAATAAATAATAACCTTCATTACACACTTGGTTGTTGGATTATTTCTTCACCTTCTAATTTAATGAAAGCTTACAGTACATTCTGTAAAGCAAATAGTAAAATTGAGCAAAAAGATTAAAGTAGTACAATAATAGAAATAATTCAGTGGGTGCATCTGAGGAAGTGGATTTGAGCGCTTATACTATATTTGAGTAAATGGATTTAAATGGGTGGATCTGGATTGACTTGATCCCTTAAACGTCAGTGGAGATGAATTGAGAAAGAAGATTTGAAGATTGGCGTGGATCGATTTCAGTGGATGAATTTGACGAGTAAAAGCGGGAGTGGATTTGAGCTGGTGGTTGTGGAGACGGTAGATGTCAGTGGGTCATTCTGATGGAGTAGAATAATTGAGCTAGTGGATTTGACAAGGTGCATTTGAATGTGTGGGTGGGAGCAAGTAGGTTAAAGTGGGTAAGAGGGTAGAGTTGAGTAAGTAGATTTGAATACGTAGACTTGTATGTCAAATGTATTAAACTATGTGGTTGTGAGCAGGTATGGATTTGAGTGGATGGGAGAGAGTGAATGGATTTGAGTGGATGTATCTGAGTCAGTGGATTTTAACCAAATGGAGATGATTGTGTGATTGCAGTTAGATAGATTTGAATGGATAGATCTGAGTAAGTGGATTTTACCAGGTTGATCTGACTGTGTGGTTGTGAGCAGGTAAATTTTGGGAGAGTTGGAGAAACCTAGCACATAAAGAACTTAGATATAAATTGATGGATTTGAATAGGACAATTTGAATGGATGTTTTTAAGGGCATGGGTTTGAGTAGTGAAAGCAAGAAGGTTTCTTCGAGTGGGTGGATTTGAGTAGCTGGATTTGACTGTTGCAGTGTACAGGTGGGATTGATTGAATAGATTTCACTGGGTTGCACCAAGCAGGTGGATATGGGCAAATGGAAGCAAGAGGGTAGGTAAGATGGAGTAGTTGAATTTAAATGGGTTGAGGTCATTAGGTAGATTAAATTGAGTGGATTCAAGAAGATGGATGAGAGTGAATAAATTTGAGTGGGTGGATTGTTACAAGGTTGTTCTGACTTTGTGGTTACGAGCAGGTAGATTTAAATGGGTTGATTTGACCAGATGGAAGCTAGCTGGTGGGTCATAAGGGGTTTATATGAGTGTGTAGAAGCTAGCGTGAAGACTAGATGTAACATAGACTAACCTGAGTAGGGGAATTTGACTGGAAAAAAGTGACCATTTAAGTGTGAGTGGTGGAAGCAAGGGGTGATTTAAAAAGGTGGATGTAAGTGGGTGGATTTGAGAAGGTTAATTTGACTGGACAGTGGTTAGTGGATAGAGTTAAGTTGGTGTTTCCAACACAGAGAGTTGGTGAAATCAAGCAGTAAAAATTAGAAAATAGGTTTAAGTGGGTCTAACCGAGTGGGCGGATTTGTATTGGTGGAAGTGAGACAAATGGATTTGAAATGGTCGATTTGAGAGATTAACTCTGATTGGGTGGAAGTGAGTGGTTGGGAGTAAGAATGATACTCACAGCACTTGCAGGCTGGTGGTTCCTGTCAGGTCAGGAAATTCCTGTATCTCACTGGCACCATTTAGAGATCTGAAAGCAGATTTCCGCACTCATTAATGATGGTTGTTCTGCTAATGAACACCAACTGACGCATTACCTGATCTAGTGCCATTCGCATTCCCATTTCAATATTCTAGGAACCACAGCTGGCATTCATGACTCTTGTTTTACTATATATGTCTGATGACTTGACTCCATCTTGATTTGTTTATTTTATATTTAATTATACACTTCTGAAATTTTAGGAATCTGTTTATGTACAATGTTATACTTACAGAGTGTGTAACTGCGGCAAGAACTGGAAGGCAGATCTTCCAACAAACTGGATGGGATTCTCGTAGAAATGACTGAGGGAAGAGTATCAGGGAGAAGATTAGAAGATACTGAATAGCTCTGTTGTGGATCTGGTCTTTTTAACAACTAACTTATTCGAATTGCATGAGGTTGTTAACTCTGCAGCTGGAAGGCTGTTATGGTGTGATGAGACTCACATGGTCTGCAGCAGCGGGTTCCCCACAAAAGCTCTCTCAGGAATCACCCTGATGTTATTGTTGTGGAAACCCCTGCAAAGAAAAACAGAAACGTGTATGCTCACAAACACACACACATACGCACACGTGACTGTACAACAATAAGACATTATACTGTACAAAGGAATTGTGAAATAGTGTAAATCTTATGCTGTAGTGGATGCCTTCAAAGGGGTCTTATCACATCTGTTATCTTGGTGATAAGTTTATCATTATGGGATTGTTTTTATATCTATGTCTTTTTGTCTGTTTCTTTTTGTTTTTGTGTGAATCACACAATCTGCACTTCTGAGCATGTGTGTGTGTGTGCGTTTTGAAAACAGCTGTCCCAGCAAAACGACACTCGAGGCAGACCCACTTCCACACACACACACACACACACGCACACACACGCACACACACACACACTCATCTCGCGCACTCGCCACATCTGCTCCCAGCTTCACATGCATTTCTACCATCAAGTTAAGTGAGTTTTTATTTTCTTTTCCTGAAAGGTAACACGCCAGATGGCCTTCATGAAAAGGGGGTGCTGTGAGCAGATGCATGCTGGGTAATGTTACTCCGGGTTACTCAGGGTTACTTACAGCTCCTGGAGTTTGTTCAGTGTCCGGATGGCCACGGGAAATTCCTGAAGGGTGTTGAAGTTCAGCTCGCTGGAGACAAAATGAGGGAAGGGGGAAAAAAGAGGGTCATCATAGTAGCAAGTGTTTCAACATTCGCTGCTCTTGGTTTAAGAACCTTTGGCAATCTGGCAATGACGGTGAGGTGCGTAATCACTTGCACCAAACACTACCATGTTAGAGACACATCTGCACTTCCACACACATACAAAGATTGCTGGTTGGGTCTATATTGGACTAATGAAATTTATTTAAAGCATACATTCACTACATAAAAAAAAATCGTAAACCTAAATAGTATGTTGTAAAGCTTATATAATCGCACACATTTGTAATATTTTATTGTTTCTATTTTCGACTCATTCTCAGAGACTTGTTTGGTAGACGCCGCTTATGAAATGGTTGATAATTATGAAGTTTTCCTAATGGCGCCACTTATTCACCATTTATTAAAGGAGTCTCCAGTTTCAGCACTGTGGAACAGTTGAAAGTAAAGCTGTAACATATGGGAAAATCTTAAGCACAGCAGATCTGTGGTTTTTCAACAACATGGCAACCTGATTTTTTATTATTGTTTTATTAATTTCAAGAGATAAGGATGGTGAGAAACCAACTGTTTAACTTGTGTTGTGGACATTCCACATCAGTAAATGTAACTGAATGGATAACAATAATATCACTGTTGATTGAACAAAAATGAATATTTTTTTGGCAAATAGATAAGGTATATGAGTGACAACGCACTTTGTGGTGAGTTATTATATGAAAATAATGAACAACTCATCTCAAAGTACTGACTTACTTACAGTATATACCACAGCACTTTGGGATGAGCGTTCATTACCGTGTTATAAATGCTTATTACCATGGTGGGATAAGTTGCTATAAAACATTAATGAACAATGATAGTACATTTGTCAGTTATATTTAAGACATTCTGTAGAGTTCAGTGTCCTTGATTTTGGTTGTCTCGAACACCAGCGTGTCTTCATCTATATGCGCCATTATGTTTCGATACTGTAACTTCATCCCTCGTCCTGCTGCTCCATAACATAAGCAAACAGCTGGAGATTGGCTAGTGCGAGGGGAAATCCTCGCTGGGTTTATGTGGTGTTACAGCTGTTCCGCTCAGCCTAACTCACCATGACATGACCTTCTCTTGCATACATTACTTCTGCTGCATGCCTTTTATTAACCCTCCTGTAGTGTGCACTAATCATTCCCCAATATCCATACCCAACATCCCATTCAGAGTAACCTCCACTATTCCGTGAATGCTTTGGGGTAGACTTTGGAGTGTAGCTGCAGAGAATCAGTCGATGTGTAGATGTCTATCCTGTGGTGCAATTGGTGCTCCAGTTTATCCAAAAGGTGTTCGAAGTGGTTTAAGTCAAAGCTCTGTGCAGGACACTTGAGTCCTTCCACTCAAACTTTAACACACCATGTTGAATTGTGCATAGGATCATCATTATGCTGGAACTTTTGCGATTCTTTCATCAAGTTAATGGAAATTACAATGCTATTTGGGAAGTAAAATTTGGTGAATAATCAGTATTAGAATTAGTAGCAGTTTGATTTAAACTCAATATGTCACATTAGCTAGGTTTACATGGACAAAATTCTTTCAATCTTCTTCTTCTTTTGGCTGCCTCCGTTAGAGGTCGCCACAGCAGACCATTTGTCTCAATCTAACTCTTCTCTGTCTAGCACATCATCCCTTGTCACTCCAACTCCTGCATGACCTCCCTCATTACATCCATAAACCTCTTGTTGGCCCTTTTCTCCTCCTGTCTGGCAGCACCATCTTCAACATTCTCCTCAACTCCTCATCTCCTCAACTCCTCATCTCTTCAACATGATATACCCCTCATCCCTCCTCTGCACATGTCCAAACTGTCTTAATCTGACCTCTTTGACCTTTGTCCCCAAACTATGTCCCTCTAATAAAGTATACTCATTCCTAATCCTAGCCATTCTTGCCACTCTCAAAGCCAAAGCAAACCGCAGCATCTTCAGCTGTGCCACCTCCAGCTCTACTTTTTTTCTTTTTGTCAGCGGCAACATCTCCAAACCATACAACATTTCTGGTCTCACTACCATCCTGTAAACTTTCCCTTTTATTCTCTGCCAAAACCTTTCTGTCACAGATCACTCCTGCTACTCTTCTCCAGCTATTACACCCTGCCTGAAAAAATTCTTTCAGCCAGATTTTAAATAATTCGGATTAGAGATCCCAACCTAATCATTTAGATGGACACTGTTCTGATAAGGTGTTTGTTGAGATGCTCAAAGCATTTGGTTAGAAGTATAACTGAAGAAGAGGGGGAGGTTTCATTCCTTTAACTTCCCACTCTCCGTTATGGGTGATTACAAGAATTTAGTCTCATGATGGAATGAACTTCCTTTAGACGTCCATTCAGCTTAGTCAGTGACAACATTTAAATGACGCCTAACAATGTACATATCTGTTCTTAGGAATCTGGATTAACCACCCTCCACTACCCAATGGTATTTACCCAATGTTTGACTGATGGTACTTCTAGTCTGCCAAATTATATAAACATCCATGTACATGTAAAATGATTGGCTAGATGCTGTACTTCAAATGAAACAGCAAGTCACTCAGTGTCCCTTATGCAGTGAAAGAGCCAGTGAATGAAAGTCAGAAGTAAAGACAGATGGGTGACTGAATTGTTTGTTCTTGCTGAGTTTACTGATAGGGAATGGAAGCAAAATTTTCAACCCGGGAGTTCATCAAGCCACTTAATGTTACCCCTACAAGAGGCAAACATGCACAGAAAGAATATATTTATTCCAACAAGAGAGAAACAATCAGTTCAAGTGTTTACATGGATAATATTTACCTATTGAAATGATTATTAAAGGTTTACACACACCCTCTCATCCCACTGAGAATTCATTTCGATCAGGCCGGATCGGCTCAGACTGTCCTGACTGAGGTATTTGGATTTATCTACAATTAACTTTTGCCTTTAATGGAATCCCATGTATCCAAAGCCACTTAGATTTATCTCAGTATACAGTACATCTGAGCAATTGAGGGTTGAGGGGCCAACAGTGGCAGCATCAGGTCAACATCTTACTCCAATTTTTAGTGGAATATTAGTGTCTAGTGAAATGTGATGTTTATTTACGAGGGCCGTTCAAGTCAAACAAGGACTTGGAATGAAGTTTCTTGTGAATGAATACTCACTCACTCACTCATCTTCTATACCGCTTTATCCTGTATTCAGGGTCGCGGGGACCTGGAACCAATCCCAGGAGGCTTAGGGCACGAGGCGGGGTACACCCTGGACAGGGTGCCAATCCATCGCAGGGCACACACACACACACATTCATTCACACACTACAGGCAATTTGGGAATGCCAATCAACTTAACCTATGTGTCTTTGGACTGTGGGAGGAAACCGATGTACCCGGAGGTAACCCACCAAGCACGGCGAGAACATGCAAACTCCATGCACACAGAGACGTGAATCGAGCCTGGCCGGGAATCGAACCTAGACCCTGGAGGTGCAAGGCGACAGTGCTAACCACTGTTCTAGAAAGTAGAAAATAATTGACTTACTGTAACAAAGAACATTGAATTACAAGGTGTGTCCAAAATTTTGACTAGAACTGTATATAAGCACTTATAAACATAATAAGGATATTGCTTTTAGATGATCGGTCGGGTTATTATTGGGAGGCATTATGAATATGTAATCTAAGCACATGCCTAGTTCTGCAGGCCTCCTGTACAGGGTGAGAACATGAGCTTTTCTTCCCGGCCTGCCTTTAGAAAGGAGTGGCACAGGGATAATCAGTTAAATAAGAGTTTGTTTGGCAGCTTTCCTCTTGACTCATGAAGCTCCATCCCTGCTCTAAGAGCACTCCGAGCTGAATAGGCCTCATCATCCCCGTAATTATCGCTCTCATCCCTCAGTGCTAAGTGTAAGCTTTCAAAGCAGAATAATCGTTTATGTATTTTAGCATCTTTTTTTAAGGGGAAGCTGGAAATCTGCCAGAGTGTTTGAAGTGCAGAGCAGAGGCAGCGCGGCCTTGGCCCACGGCCACACACACTAAAACACTTGCTCGATTTCAGTGTGTGTGTGTGTGTGTGTGTGTGTCCAAATTTTTATAGACATCTGTGACAGTTTTGACACTGTGGGAACAAATTCCATTTTTATTGTAAAATGGAGCACACTCTCTGGCTTAAATTATCCTCTTTCATATCAATTTGCCAAACTACTGCTAGTTTGTTTGCAAGCCTTGTTACTATAATGCTAGTGTGTTACCCTTTTAACTATAATGTTAGCTAGTTTGTTTATATGTTAATCTGTTTACTATTAAGCTAATCGTTATTAGTATGTGAAGTATAAGGTTAATTTGTTTTTTTGCTTGTTTAATATGAAATAGTTTATTTATTTGTTTATTTATTTTAACAATTTTTGTTATCTATTAGCCTGTTTATTATTAAGCTAGTTTGTTTGTTAGCCTTTTTAGCATAATGCTAGTTTGTACGTTAGTCTGTTTACTATAAAGCTTGTTTGTTTCCATTTAAATAGGGCTTTTGTTAGCCTGTTTACTAATGTTTACTATTAAGCTAGTCTGTCTGTTAGCAGGCTAGTTTGTTTGTTAGTCTTCTTAATGTAGTTAGTTTCTTTGTTAGTTTCTTTGTTTACTATAAAGCTAGTTTGTTTCTTAGGCTGTTTATTAAAATGCTAGTTTGTACATTAACTTATTTATAATGTTATAGGTTTGTGTGCTATGTTTGGCTACTAGTTTGTGTGTTAGCATGTTTATATTATTGCTAATTTGTGTTAATCTGCTGTTATTCCATATAAAATGGATTTTAAATAAAGATAAAAAAAAATACATTACACGTTTACAATATAAGTGATTAATGATATATGACATGATTAGATTAATCATTAATCTAAATGTTGTTTAGAACTAATCCATATATGGCAAGAACTTTTATGTTCAAAATGGGAATCAAAATAACACTAGCAAAGGAAAATATCTTACAGATTAATGCAAATCAAAGATGCATGTCGCACCACAGTGGCCTTTGTGCACATGGGCTAGCTGCTCAGGGCACGTTTCATATGTTTGAGATGTTCAGAAACAAAAACGCAGCACTTCTTTATTCAGTGCCGCAACTGCTTTCAAATGAACTGATGCGACTCTCAGGGCTCATTGTTTCTATTAAATCATAAAACACCATTTTAGCACTTCACCAGGCCGATAAAATCGCAGGTGTGAAAGCTGGAGACCACCATGACTTGAACATGTGCTGAACACTTTAAAGCTTAATCATTAATCATGTTACATTAGAGAATTATATATTGGCTCGGAATTCACGGCCCCTTTCAAAATTTCTCATGAAGTTTAATAGTGTTTCTCATGGGACCTTTTTGTATTTAAAAAAAAATTAATTTTATCCCGATCTCAGTGCACCGAGGAGAAGAACGTGCATTTTTGGCGGTGCAATTTGGAAACGACACATGCACTTCCTGAAGGAAACACTGCGCTTTCAAGCAGCAAAATCTTTGAAATTAGATACATTTTAAAAATATTTCCAAAAGATTAACAGTATTAAAATGTTACCGATCACGATTGAAGTGATGGAGAGAGGAAAGAACAAAGGGCCCGGGTGTGTGTTGAAGTGGAAATAATCACCACATCTGAAGTTGAAAACTAACCTGAGATGAACTCCGGCCTAAAATCCATTAAATTGAGACCGAAATTCATCAAAGCTTGATGAAACGATGTTCTTGCTTGTATTGTAGTGTTGGTTCAGGGATTGTGTCCTAATCAGGGAGTGACTCACTATCCTGGCAGCTTTCCTTCAGATCTGCTCACTGTGACCGATCAAAGCTTCCAGTGAAGGGGTCACTGAGGAGAATTCATCTCAACCTTAAACTCCTTTAACTATTTAATGATAGGTAAGAGCAGTTTTCAGGGGGAAAACAATACAGGATCGTGTTATAAGAGCCCTATTGTTTGCGTCTAATATGAAACTGAACTTTCACGAGTAAATCAAGTCAGGTTATTTCTGTATTAATTTCCCATCGTCTCACTGAACCTGGCGCCACGCTGAGCCTTCAGTCACTGAAATTACAGGGCCTGATACTTAAAAAAACAGGAAATAGCTTTTTATGTTGCCTTTAATCATTTGGAAAACAAGCGACGATTGCACTTACAGAGTCTCGAGACTTCGCAGGCCCTCGAAGCAGTTCTCTCCCAGAGTCTGGATTAGGTTGTTATGAAGATGCCTGAACACAAAAACAGTCATTATAAGTGAAGAAAGCATTAAAAGCCCCCAGAGATTATAATCATTAGAGAGCAATCATGTCTTATATAAACAGGCACCACAGCATAGGCAGCTATCAAGTCAGGTTCAAAAGTCTGAATCAACAACTTTTCATATGTCATTTTGTCAGTATTCAGTTTCAGTTCCTTAAGCTACAAACCACTACAGCTACAACACTGTGTAGTGTACATCGAGCTAAAGGTACAGCACATATTTCCATTATCACTGGAAGGAACAGCAGTTTGTCATCTGTCATTTCCTCTAAGGAGTGGATCGAGTTTAAAGGAGAAATAAAATATTTAACATTTATTCATGATGGACCTTTTTCTTAAATCCATAGGTTTTTAAGGATTTTTTAGATTCTGGTTTAGTCCTTGTTTGACTCTCTCGGCACCCCCAAATGTAAATCATGCTTTAGTCTTCAAATCCAGGATTGCCAAAAATAATAATTAATAATAATTAGCACTTTATTAATCCCTAGGGGAAATTGTAATTTTTACATATCCCAGTTAGGAAGCTGGGATCAGAGTGCAGGGTCAGCAGGATACAGGGCCCCTGGAACAGATAGGGTTAAGGGGCTTGCTCAAGCACTCAAAAGAGCAAGCCCTGCTGCATTCACTGATCAGATTTTACAGTCCTCCTACTACAATCTAAACATGTCAGAAAACAATTTGTTGCGCTCACGCAGCCCATTTTACCCCACTTTCCCCTATTGACACTCTCCCCTATGGTTATAGGAAGGAGAGACAAAAATGTCTCAATCCAAGCAATAAATAAGCACAAAGTGACAAATTAAACTCCATTCAAATGATAGAGAGGGATGTAACAAAAATGACTCCAAATGTTAAGCGAAGCATTCAGCTAGTAGAAGGTGACAATGTTTCTAAATGATAAAGAGTGAGAGGTAACAAAAATGACCTCAAATGATAGTAAAGGAGCTTTTGTCAAAAGAAAAGTCAAAAGAACCATTAAACAATACAAACACAGACGTGACCAAAATGACTCATGTTGGGTGATATATAAGGTGGAAGTGACAGAGTGACAGAGTTGGAATGACCAAGGCCAAAAGAAAAGAGACCAGACCAAATTATAAATATAACAAAATGTCCCTGGCGATACAACACATACAGATAAAAGTGTCCAAAATGTCCCAGGTCAAATGCTACATGAGGTGGAAGAGTGAAAAGTGACAAGGAGGCAACTAATGTCTAATAAAAATAAATCTGAATCCTAAAATTGAAATGACTTTAAATCTGAAACTTGGTATAAAGTCACTCAACGAGTTATTGTTCTTTTGTAAGCTTCTGGCACAAGCTTGTGTGGTTCAGATTCTATTCTGCATTTACAGACAAATAAGCCACCCAAGCAGGACGTATAAAGGAAGTGTTTGCTTTACATACAGCACAACGAGGTTGGACAGGTTCCTGAAGGCGTAGTCAGGGATGTGTGTGATGCGGTTGAGGGCGAGGGTCATGGCCTGCAGGGTGGAAAGGTCACTGAGTGCGCTCACTGGGATGTTGGTTAGCGCATTGTCATCCAACCACAGGTGGCGCAGAGACCGCATGCCTGAAAATGTCTGGGCGGGAACGTCTGCGATGAGGTTTGCATCCAGACGTCTGAAAAGGAAAGACATAATGTTTTAAACTGATTAATAAACAAATGTATACAGTAATACAGTAAGGAGCATGCTGGGTGTTTGTTAGATCCAGGATTCTGTTGAATCATTCTGGGGTTTAGTGCAGAGGAAACGTTCACTTTCACCTCATAAAAGCTCTTTGAAAGTGAACTCTGGCCATAAGACTAGGGCTGTTTTCTAATCACAGGACACGCGAACAATTTACTTTTGTTAACATATTAAATTCCTTTGAAGCTGCCACTCCCTCAAGAGAGAAAACACACACGCTACCACACACTCCGTCACAGCTAACTGACTTCTGTCAATCGACTCTATTAACCCAGACTGCTTTGTCTTGTTGCCGGCTTTTTTTTTGTGTTTGTCAGTGTTTTGGTTTGATGCCGCACACCACTTGATTTGTGTGTGCGTGTGTGCATTTGTGTGTGCATGTGTGTGTTTAAAGTCGTAATTAGCTGCTCGAGCTTGGGCTTGTTTAATAGCCATTCTGACACGCTTTGGGTTTCTCCAGCACTGGAATTGTGAAAGTTATCCTTTAGGAGAGAGAGTAATTAAAGGACACAAAAATAAATAAATATGTTTTTAAATTTTTAAATATAAATCACTCTATTCTTATTTTCACCATTTCTCTTTTCAATCTTTATACTCTTTTCTTCTTTCTTAATCTCTTACTTTTTCATCTTTTTCTTAAACTTATTATTAATTTCCTTCCTTATCTAGTTGCTTCTTGGGTGTTTTTTTCTTGTTTGTTCAGTGTTTCCTTTTTCACTTATTTTATTCATATAGTCAAATTGTTCTATTTATTTGTGCTTTCTTCTTTTTAAATAGATTTTTGTCTTCCTCCTTTCTCATCTTCCCTTCTGTTCCTTTCACTTTTCCTTCTTATTTATTCTTTAACTTCCTTCTTCTCCTCTCTCATCCCTTTCTTTCTCTCTCTCCTCCCTCTTCCTCCTTGCTGCTCGTCTGTGGCCTGCCCGTGTCCTCGGTGGAGATGGATGTCCTCCTCGTGTCGACACATTAAGCCTTTGATCTAATGGATTCTGCCCTCCGGATTCCGGGGGCGAGTTGTGATGTATGACAGCGAAGTCGGCCGCGAGCACTTCCTCCACATTCTTCCCCTCCACTGACCTTTCCAACTTCTTCATTCCTCATCTCCTCCCCCCATCCCTCGTCTTGCTGCTGCTCTAGATTTATTCTAGTCAATTCTAAAAGATTGAAAGCACTCCAGAGAACTGCATTATCTTCCACAAACATTACAGTATATCATATCATTTCATCAATCAGTTTGGTCGGCTCTGATTGGCTGGAACAAAAGAGGACTTTATTAACTAATTTAATATTGAGAATAAAAAAACCCTTGTTGTGCCTTTGTAGGGAAATAACCAACCGTGGTTTGGGTTTTCTGATTGTCTGCTGACGTTTACAAACGTGACAGTTTATGATTACAGAAAATGAGCTTGGAAGGAAGAAAGAAAGGAAGAAAATAAAAATGAAAGAAACTAACAAGAAAGAAAGAAACTAAAAAAAAAAGAAACAAAGAAACTAAAAAAGTAAAGGAAGAACAGTGAATAATTATTAAAACAGAATGATCAAAGAATGGAAATACAATTAAATTAAATGAAAAAGTAAGAAAGGATGAGGATGACATTACAAACTAAATGATGAGGGAATTGAGGGAACACTGGGTGTAAGAGATGTTAAATACTAACATGTATACTAACAGATCTGGAGATCCAGCCGAAGGATGCATTAGTTTTTGTTTGGTATTGTTTTGGGAATTATCAAAAAAAAAAAGTTTTATGATATATAGTCAATTGTGTATCATTATATTGTGTATAAAACATCTATGATATATATTATAATTTTAAAATCTGCTTGAAGTCTAACCAAATATTTGGCTACTTCTGCATTTTCAGGATGTTTACCGTGCTCAGAATGGGCCATAATCCTCTAATGGAATCTATTGTAAAGCTTTTTGGCTCCACCTGTTAGCACTCGTCTGCACCAGGCGCCAGTGGACGTCAGCTCCTGAAGCCCTCGCCCGGTAATTAACCCCAACCACATCTTATCATTAACCTAATGGTGTGTTGGGTGAGTATCAGGTTCAGGATTCACCTGGCTGAGTCAGCGCTTCTCTGTGCTACTGACAGGTGTGTAACTTGCTCTGAGCAGATCGCATTCAGCCCGCTGTAACAGTGCAACAGCAGCAGCAGGGTTCAGGTTCAGCTTCAGAGACGTCAGTAGATTATGAGAACAATGCAGAGGCAGTTAAACT
The DNA here is from genome assembly GCA_030068045.1 of Platyallabes tihoni. Classification (NCBI taxonomy): domain Eukaryota; kingdom Metazoa; phylum Chordata; class Actinopteri; order Siluriformes; family Clariidae; genus Platyallabes; species Platyallabes tihoni. The sequence goes on along the minus strand of JAQQZS010000015.1, from coordinate 3,742,634 downwards.
CTCAGTTAAAGAGTTTATCTGAAACTAAGATCAGCTCTAAAAGTCACTAGTGATCAAATGAAATAAACATCACAGCACTTTAGTGGCCTGACAGCACTAGGTCCTGTAAGCACTCGGGCTCTCTAAAAGCTTACAGGCTGTGTGTGAAAGTGGTTACAAAAGTTCAAAGCGATATTTTCTGTTCTGGCAAGGAGTTAAGCATGATGGACAAATAAAATTAATATCAAAATAGATAATATATGCAAATGACATAATATTACAAGAAATTATCAAAAGTATAAGCATTTAAAAATACCGATGTCTGTAAGTAAAAAGCTGAAGGTACAAATAAAATAAAGTAAAAAAAAAAAAAAATAGTATAAATTGGAAAAAGGAAGGAAGGAAGGTAGTGAAAGCAAGCAAGAAAGCAAGCAAGCAAAAAAGAAAGCAATAAAGAAAGAAAGAAAAGTATAAATGAAATGATTTGGGAAAATCAAATCAAAGAAAGAAAGGAAACATTAATGAGAAATGTTTAAAGAAAGAAAGGATGAAAGGAAGAAAGAAATGTGGAAATACAAAATAATAATGAAAACAAAACCAAGCAAGAAAGAAATTTGAAATACAAATACTACATAAAATAATGCAAACAAAAAGAAAGAAAGAAAGAAAGAAAGAAAGAAATGAAAAAGAAAGAAACAAATGAGGAAATACAGAGAGGTAAATAAAAACAAACTGAAGAAAGAAATATGAAAGAAAGAAATATGAAAGAAAGAAAAAGAAAGAAAGAAAAAAGAAAGAAAGAAAGAACTAGTGCTAAGCAGCTGCTCAAGCTGAGAGGAAGTTTGCAGCTTTGGGGGCAAAGCCTGAGGTGCGACCACACAGTAGAGTTCCTGTGAAACCTGGCTCATGGTATACAGTAACAGTTTGCTCAACATGTTCACTTGATTGCTAACTAACACTTTAAACGACGACTCCTTGCTGCCGATTTCACGTAGCAGGGGCGTGACATGACGACACGAGAAGCTGCTTCCTGCCTTACAGGTAGACTGCTGTGTTGCACCAGCACCTGTTTCACTGCATATAAACACATTCTTCCCACTGGGGCAAATTAGAAACAACATTACCGCTTAATAGTCGTATAAAGAACATACACTTGCTGACTTTACTGCATTAGAGACCGCGCCAATGATGACATCATCACCCTAAGCCAAACCCTACTCTGTATTTCTTTTTAATAGTTTATAAAAGTCTTTTTTCCCCCATAATGAACCTTTTCTGCAGCGAAATGTGCTAAATAAATGATAATAAACTGATGATGATGATGATGATGATGATGATGACTCACAGTGAAAGCAGATTGGGCAGTTCCCATGGGTCTTCACTTTCCAGTCTCTCGAGTTGGTTGTTCTGCAGCATCCTGAAAAAATGTAAAAACAGTATTTAAAAAATGTATTTGTTAACTGTCTGAATGAAAGAAGCACACACAACGCATTATAACTGTAGTGCTCTGTTTTAGGGCTTAAATGTTGTTTATTTAAAGTGTTTTCTATTCTAGTAGGTATTATTCAAATGTTTAACTTGAGGTACAAATTCTGTTAATAATATGTAGAGCATTGTAAATAAGTTTTCTCCTGCCATGAATTTGATATTGGGTGTGCAAAAAGTACAGAGCACACTATTCATGTGACTGATGACAAACCCTTCAGGGAGCACTCCAGACGTCTACCGGCAGGTGATGTGGAAGTTGTTCGAAAACATCACAATGACCCCAAAGAGGCAGGAATAATTTCAGAGTCATGAAGCCCTTATGCATCCCCAAAAGTAGTGGTTAAAAAAATAGAACCGTACGAATGTGTGTGGATTATATAACATTAAATAGGAGAACAATCCCTGACCAATACACCGTGCCTTGTGTGGAAGATGCTCTGTCCTGCCTAAGTGGTAGCCAGTGGTTCACCATGCTAGACCTTAGAAGTGGCTACTATCAGATACCCTTGCTGCAGATAAAGAGAAAACAGCTTTCATTTGTCCAGTGGGGTTTTACCAATTTGAGAGGATGCCACAGGGAATTTGGGGGGCACCGGCCACATTCCAACGGGTCATGGAAGGAACTGTGGGTGATATGAACCTCCTGGAGGGACTGGTGTACCTTGATGACCTCATTGTTTTTGGGGAAACATTAGAGGAACATGAGTAGCGCCTTCTTTAAGTGCTGGATAGACTGAAAGAAGAAGGAAAAAGTTGTCTTTGGATAAATGTCAGTCCAGTCAGTTTTGCTCTTCTGTCACCTACCTTGGACATGTTGTGTCTAGTGAAGGCATTGCTACAGACCCTTTAAAATTGAAGCTGTAAGGTCTTGGCCACGTTCTGAGAACATCACTGCTCTTCGCTCGTTACTTGGCTTTTGTTGCTACTACAGAAGGTTTGTGAAGGATTTCTCAAAAGTTTGTTATCCACTAAATCAGCTGCTACAGGGCTGTGGTGTGACTGGAAGGCCCAGTAAAAAAACAAACACTGATCCAAGTAGCAAGGAGAGCAAGAAGAAGAAAAAAAGGGACACAGGAGTAAAAGAATGGTGCCATGCTAAAGAACATAAGAACTTTGGACACAGGTGGGATGAAAACTGTGAGAGGGCTTTTGAGACTCTAAGGAAGAGTTTGACAGAGGCACCTGTGTTGGAAATAGCCACTCCTAGACTGCCTTACATCTTGTATGTCGATGCAAGCAGAGAAAGTTTAGGGGGTGTCCTCTATCAGGACCAAGGGGATGGTGTGGGGATGGAGTTGCATTTGTGAGCAGAAGCCTTACTCCTTCAGAAAATAATTATCTCACGCATAAGCTTGAATTTCTGGCATTGACGTGGGCTATGAACAGGTTGCATGACAACCTCTATGGGGCTAGGTACAAGGTCCACACTGATAATAACCCATTGACATGTGTCTTGATGACGGCTAAGTTGGATGCTGCAGGACACCGCTGGCTAGCTGAATTATCCACATTTGATTTCACTCTGAAGTACCCCCTTAACAGAACATTACTTGTCAGTCACCATACTCATTCTGGAGGGGAGAGTGTGTCTGCAGCCACAGTCCAAGCCATTTGTTATGTGACAATCAACAGAGTTTTCATTCCCACTGAGCCTTGACCTAATGGGCTCATCTAAACATGCCCTGCCAAAAGCTTACTGTAATCTGTCTTCCATACATACTTCACAGCTTCCCAGAATGACATTAGCAGAAATTTCCCATGCTCAGCAAGAGAAGTGTGGCATGCAGTCACTCAGAACAATGTACGTGGTGCCAACAAAGAAAAACACGCTGATGTGTCTCTGTTGCTGAAAGAATGGGAAAAGCTAAAGGTTAAAGACTCTGTGCTTTATAGGGTCAGTAAACCACCCAACAAACCTATTCGTCAGCAATTGTTGCTCCCACAAGAGTTCAGGAGAATTGTGCTCTGGTCGTTACTTGATCAGACTGGTCATCTAGGTTTTGATAAAACCCTTGGTCTGATCAGAGAGAGGTTTTATTGGCCTCATATGAAAGCACAGGTTGAAAACTACTGTAAGAACAGTGCCAGGTGTATTCAAAGAAAAACACTGCCAAAGAGAGCAGCTGAGCTGTCGCATATTAGCAGTGATGGACCAGTGGATCTTATCTGCATGGATTTTCTAACGAGTGAGCCTGATTCAAAGAACATCTATAATGTAAACATATAATGTACTGGTGGTTACTGACCATTACACACACTATGTTCAAGCCTTCGCCACAAAAGATCAAAAGGCATCAACTGTCCCTAAGGTGCTCTGGGAACAATATTTTGTTCACTATGGGGTACCAAAGAGAGTACACTCTGACCAAGGCAGAGACTTTGAGAGTCAACTGATTTGTGAACTGTTGGACATGTTGGGGATAAGAAAGTCCAGGACTATAGCCAGAGCGCCTTAACAGAACATTACATATTTTTATATATAACAGAACATTATATATATGCTCGAACCCTTGAGGCAAAAGACAAAGGAAAATGGAGCAAACACATCCACCACTGGTACATGCATACAACTGCACGGTGAATGAATCAACTGGCTCTTCTCCATATTTCCTAATGTTGGCTAGGTTACCAGTAGATCTGGCTTTTGGAGTTTTGAGTGATGGAACCTCAACTAAGTCCTACCTGAGATACGTTAAAAATATGAAACATGAGTTACAGACTGCCTATCAGTTGGCTCAAAGCATGGCACAGAATAAAAATGAATGAAACAAATAGCGCTATGATCAAAGAGTTTAGTTTTGCCCACTAGGCTCTGGAGATAGGGTTTTGATCAGAAACCTTGGACTGCAAGGGAAACACAAGCTTGCTGACCAGTGGAAATCTACTCCTTACATCACTGAAAGTCAACTGCCTGGTTTACCAGTATTGAGACTGAAGCCCGAGGATGGATATGGACCGGAAAAGGTACTCCATCACAACCACTTTCTGCCGATTGGCCAAGAAGTACGATTAGATCCTGAAAAAAACATGGAGACCTCACCAAATAAAAAAAGGGCAAGTAAGCGTCTCAGAGCAAGGAGAGCTGAAAACTGTAATCTCCCTACCTTACCAGTCCCTGAAGACAAAAGCAGGATGGATTCTGATTCAGAGGAGGAGGTGAGGTTGTTATGAGCTCCAACATGTGCGGCAACATTATGGTACAATAGACTGGTTAGGGAAAGAAAAAAACCCAGGTATTGGTTAAAGCTGTGTTGTTTTCTTTTATTTGTTAGTGGGTTCAAAACTACAAGTTACATTTAAATATGAGGAAAACTATGCCAAATTAAACCTTTTAATTTGTGCTCCATGTACAGTTTGTGTCTGTATTTAACTTGGGCACAGGGATAGGGGACCACTGTTAAAAATGTATTGCATAGGAGTTTGTGCTCGCATTAGCAACATAGCTATATAATAAGCTAACCAGGCCTCTCTGCTCCAAGCCAGAGACATATTCGGTAGTTATAGGTATTGTATTAAATAATCTAGTAGACCCATCACCAATTCTCCTCCCATGCAAAGTGTGTTTCTTTTAGTATTGGTATGAGTGAAGTCATAACATTTTGAAACCCAAAGAACTGTGAGGGTGGGCTGCATAATAACATTTCATGAGTAATGTAATATGTTTTATGTCACTATCTAAATAATTATTTAATTAATACTACTGCTAATTAATATTTTATTAACAATTAACTCTGCTTTGAGATAATGACCATTGTTAAAAGCACTCCGTACATTAAATAAAAATAAATTAATGATACTACACACGCATTACAGTAAAAGACCTCGGTGTGATTATAGATTCCAGATAACATTACCAGGATAGCATTCTTTCACCTCAGAAATATTGCCAAGATAAGAAATATACTGTCGCTAAACGATGCAGAAAA
>JAQQZS010000015.1:3699114-3713604 GCA_030068045.1 Platyallabes tihoni | reverse complement strand
CCTAAGCCTCCTGGGATAGGCTCCAGGTCCCCGCGACCCTGAATAGAGGATAAAGCGGTATAGAAGATGAATGAATATTTACTGCAGTTTCTTTATATATATTTTTCCTCAAGTGAAAAATAATGAAATATTGTATATTAAAATATTAAAAGTAATATAATTTCTAATCCTAAATCTTCCATCCCTGTTTCTTAATATAATATAAATAATCTTAAATAACCAGTATAACTCTTTCCAGCCATCCATCCATCCATCTTCTTCCGCTTCTCTTTCCAGCCACCTTTTGTATATCCTTCTGAGCTTCTGGTCCCTGAAGCCGGCACTGCCGTACATTCCTCTTGACATATCTGTTTTTACTTTACCAGAATGCTTGGCAACTCTTTGCCCATTATTCTTGACACATCTGTTATAACACAGTGCCTTCTTCAAATCAGTTCTGGAGCCTGAGGTTTACTTTACTTGATTTTTTCCTTGTTTTGGATTGTTGTCTTGTTGCATGATACGCCCATGTTTAATTTTTAACATCTTCTTATTTTTAAGACATCATTATAAAATAAGGGCATTTTTAAAAAGAGTTTTAAGAGGGAATATAAAAATCAGGGATATAAAGAATAAGACATGTTGACAAGGTTATAACGACGTACAGGTGAGGTTCTTTGTTGCTCAACATGCATGGCTTTGTTTGTAGGACAGCGAGAGCAGAGCTTCTGCCTCATTGAATCACATCCTGCTTGAACCAATCACACATAACCGATCCTGACCGACGCTAGGCTGTAGCATTGAACTTTTCTTGTTCATTTGTTTACACAAGCGCGTTAGGGTCACACACACTTACAGTTCGGTGAGGAAGGGCAGGTTGTGGAAAGCATTTGGGTGGATTTCACTGATGTTGTTCATGCTGAGATCTCTGCAGAAACACACACACAGAGGAAGAAAAATAGGAGTGTAAGGAAACATTTCAGGGTAAACACAGTAAAAACACACTGGTTATAAACATGTAAAAGTTAATCATGTAATAAATGGACTATTAAAGTTACCATTAATGTTCGGACCAGAGATCTCTGGTTTGCGTTAAACCTGATTGAGATTAACGTGATTCAGAAACTTTGCTGTAAATTGTGGCTTTAAATTATGGTTTACATAAAAGATTTAACCAAAATAATACCATATGTTGAAAATAAAAGGAGATAAATCAGAAAACCAAAAGCAAAACAAGGGACGAGGGCAAAAATATTTGGTAAAGAATGAAGATAAAACACATTTCTAAAAATATATGTATATAAATTAAGTCTTAATTTGTCACATATAAATTACTGCACAGTGAAAATCTTTCCTCACAGATACCAGATTGGGGGCTGGAGTCAGCCCTTGGACCGGACAGGGTCAAGGGACTTGGTCAAGGGCCTACAATGTCAACCTGGTGGGGCTTGAACCACCAACTGTCTGATCAGTAAACCGTTGAGCTACCACTGCTGGTTTCTTCTCCTTATGTATATTTATCTCTTAGCCCAGGTTTTCTGTTTTGTAATTATTTCCTTGCCATTCTTAGATGCTTTAAAACCCTTCAAACTCGAGCAGCACCAATACATGGAGCAAAACATCATAGGTCAATGACAAAAAAAAAAAAAAGTTCCACTACTGCAATAATTTCTTTTAGCGTTACTGGAATATGTGAATGACGTCGCCAAAATGTAGAACTCTCAAGATGAGCATATGATTATTATTTTTTGGTCATAGAAACAGCAGAAAACAACCAGAAATGTATCCATGTGTATCTGAGAAATTTCTTTGACTTTGTGGCCAATTAAAAAAAATAATTTTGCATAGTTTTTTTTGCATGGTTGGTTAAAATGAACTAAAATTCAGTTCATCACATGGTGTATTTTGTACTAATAAAAAGGATACATCACTCTGTACTGCACATTAATGAGCCAAATATATATTTATATATATATAAAAAAAAAAAACAGCAAAACAAATAATGGCTAAGTAAAAAAAAACGTACTTGTCACATGATGAGGAGTCATTGTGTTGTATTCATAAAATACGAATACCCATACTAGCTTATCATATTTGCAGGATACTGAAAGAGTAAACCAGTTTGACCTGCTACAGCTTCAATCGGGATCGGAAACCAAATAACGTCCGAAACAACATCTACAAATGTTCTAAGAGCCGCTGTTTCTCCCAGGATCACCATCTCTACATGTGGAGCCTCTGACACATAGGATAAACTGCTGCTGGACTAACACCATCTCTCTCTCTCTCTCTCTCTCTCTGTCTCTCTCTCTGTGATTCATTTCCACCATCTCCTGCACCTTCAATCCATCTCCATGATATGACGAAGACTGCAGAGCATCTATTACTGTTTGTGGACTAATTACACAGTCGTGTTCTAGTATTTCATGCCAAAAAAGGTCATTGCCCAGAAGGATCCGGTCCCTAATTAAAGCATCTGAAATCTGGAACTGTCTTTCTATTATTCGTGTCTCTCCCAATTTCCCATATCATTAATTAACACGATGCAGATGCAGGCCTGGACTTCCTGATGGCGGGAGAAACGACGAAGAACGTCGCTCGTTCGCTGATGAAAGACGCTGGATCGCGTTTCAGCCTTTTATCGCATTGATTAACGGCCCGAGCCACTCACGCCGCACCTGTAAGATGTGACCCGGGCCGTCTCGTTGAGTGGTTCTGGAAAGAAAGAACAATTCAGGCCAAAAAAATTGGTCCGGAATAAAACATGTGGACTTGATATCAAAGACGGATGGTGCGCACCAGCACTTTTTAACCAACCGTCAGAGGGAACAAGAAACATGGAGAAAGAAAACTTTCCATTGTGAATCATTGTTCAGCAGCTGGTCATTTTGGTCTTTCTTTTTTAAATGTGTATTTGTGTGTGTTCTTGTGTGTCTGCCGTGTGCGTATGTGGACAAGGGCAGGTTTCTAGGGGTTGTTTTCCAGATGTTTTTCTACCTTCTATCTAATCAAGCCAAGTTCTTTCTGTCTATAAACTAGACAGCTCAGGAAAGACACCTTACCCATCATGCTTGTGAAATGGAGTCACTGGAGGGGTGCTGCTTTAGTTTCAGATTCAAGCTGTGCAGCTCATGTAGCTTCATATTCTGGAAAGTGTACTGTATAGCCAGCATTTCACATCATTTTATCATGTGATTTTTTTTTTCTTTTTTCAGTGCTCATGTACTAACGGTGATGTAATACCAGAATGTACTTGGGATTTATTTCTTAACGCAACAAGATCTAAAGCTTTAACACACATACACTTTGATAGTTTCACCCCAGCAACAAGAGTACACTATTATTTCACAAAGTGCATGGTTTTCCCATACAGCCCAGTGTTTTCAACAGCTTATCCAGTGAAGGAAAAAGGGAAATTGCGTACATTTCATTTTTCTATCAACTGTTCTCATTTGTTTCTCCAAAATGCCAGTCACTCTAGACTTGATTGGATTACAAATTCTCACATCATATTTAGCAGCAGGGCCGGAGTGTTGCGTCTGATTTTAATCTAAACCTCCAGCGTGTGTCAGGTCCCCTGGAGACGTGTGTATGTGTGTGTGTGTGTGTGTGTGTGTGTGTGTGAGCCTGCAAGCCATTGTGAATAGAACCAAACTGCAACATTACTTCATTTAGGTCCCAAAGGGAACTCACAACCAAGACCACCAAGTGTGAGAGGATAAACGGAGAGCTCTGAAAATATTCATCGCTGAGACTTTGATTCTCTTTTATTTATTTCTTTTGTCAGAGTGTCAGGCACGGCGAGGTGAAAAGCTAATTTGCACGGCAGGTCGTCTGGAAAACGTCTTATGGAAAAACAGGAGCGCGGGAGCAAGCACATGCCGGGCTGAACACCCCATGCTTTATACTGACACGGTGGCATGGAATACACGCAACACAAACCTGTTAAAAGGCAGGAAGGATTCTGACTCGAACAAATACTATATTACACGCAAGACCTGTTTTTCATTAGCATGTAGTCTTTTTGAAATAAAAATGTATAGAGCCTAAAGTTTTTGATGGTACTTCCATCTGTCTCGGGTTTACAGGAATCACACTGTATTTAGCTTACTCCTCAGGTAGAAATACACGCTGCATGCAACACCTTTCGTGAGGTTTCGTGAGGTCAGAAACAACTGGAAACCAGTTTGGACCATGGGAGAACATGCGAAAATCCAGGCAGACCTGACTTTAGGATTGAACCATGGGTCTGATCCAACATCCTGACCATACAGCTTACAGACCATCTGTTATCTCTTGTACACTTTTTTGGGCACTAGCTCCAGAATTAAAAAATTCAGCAAATCTGTTTGTTCTTTTATGCACTGTTTTTCCATATCATGGAAGGCATGGTTTAGTTTTTTCCCATAAGAAATTTTACCATATTATAGGTACCATAGTACTTCGATGGTACCGGTACAATGATATATTACCACGATACCACGGTTTCATGGAACTTATTTGCTGATATAGTACATGTACCACATGAGGGTCCTGTAAAAGGATCCTGTCAAAAGTATGTTATACATGATTATGTAGCACAATATTAATTAAGATTTATATTGGCAACCAAAGTTCAGCAGGTATCTAATATGGTACAGGATATATATAATTATACTATAGTAGATTTCTGTTAAATTTGCCAGCCACTGTGGTACACAATAAGTACCATGGTTTTCAACAAACTATTGTGGCACATGCCATAGTATCCCCATGGTACCCAATGAAGCACCACAGTACCTATTCTGGTAAGCTATAAAGTCCAATGGTAATGTCTGAAGTTCCACAGTGATACTACTATGTGGTTTGACTTTCATGTTATTTTGTAACTATGTCTGTAGTTATATGAATGCCGAACACTTGTGTCCTCCTACGGTTTTAGACGAGCAGGTTGCTTTATAAAGATTAATAAATCTGGCTTTTTTTATGTGGTTCCTTTTATGGTTCCTTTAACAGAACAATCTGAAGAATGCTTTTGGTTCCGTTTGCTATAGATGTCACCATTTTTCCAAAGGTGTATTAGAAATGTACTGATACTGACTTAAAACCTTCCCATTCGTGGCGTCCAAGACAGGCTCAATACATAATCCAGTCTTCTCGGTTACATCACTGTTCAATTACTCATAGACTTCAATGCAGCTATTTTTTTTTTTCCCACAGGCTGTACGTACTGTCTGCTCACTGTAAGCATGACATGAAATGAAACTTCAAGCTAACATCCTGAACATCAGGATTCTAGGGATTAAAATCTAAAGTGAGGAAGTAACTAAAGAAAACGGAAGGAAGGAAGAAACCAAGCAGCCGATGGATTTAAAGAGTTTAAACAAATTACAGCACAACTGTCCTCGGCAGATTTATTATCATAATGACTGCGCATTAATCAAAATGTCCGGGGTAAAAAGCAGACTCAAAACCCCAACAGTGACACAACTTTTGAAACAAAACCGCCTTTTTCCATCATAATAGTCATTCATATCCATCAGGATTCTATTGACAGCTTGTTTTATTTGAGTTGTTTCCATTGGGTGGTAATTCATATTCCTAAAACCCCCTTCCCCCCCTCCCCCTTCCATAACATCTGCTGCTGTTTTTATTGAAATAATTACGTACTAACGTAAACCACATTCGTTTTTTCGTAGCCAGGAATGGGAATTAATTGGATCGAATTCAAAGAAATGCCCATTTCTCAGGCTCTGAATGACAAGGACCTACAAGTGTGGTTCCTAATAGGAGTAAAACTAGATCTGTATTTCTCCCTTTGTGTTTTGCTTTTGTTTTCTGTGGTCTAATCTGATTGAAATAATTTACTTATTCAAGGAAAAAGCGTTTTAAAAAAATAAAATTCCCTAAAGCGAAAGAAGCAAATACCACATTATTAATTATATACCAGCAAACTGGTGACAGGATCATGGACATCCAACGCCGACCCATCTAGTCTGATGTGTTACTCAAAAACCCCATTAGTGGAAAAGAGAAAAGATTAACCATGAGATGGCTGGCATGAGATTTTTTAAAAAATTATATTAACAATTGATGTAACATACACAAAACATATATAAAATGCTCTGCTCAAGCTTTGTTTAAAACAAACAAACAAATGAATTAATAAATCAACAAATAAGAAAAGCAATAACATAATGAATGAATTAATTAATACAGGGACTTTTTTACCACGATGTGAGATTAATAATGTATTAATAATGTTTGAATGTACTTCTGGGCATTCCACAATATAAAATCTAACTCAAAACCTAAATAGATGCATGACGCATTACTCATTAATCAATTTAATATTGTAATTAATGGTAAATTGCTATGACATAAGAGCAGTAACAGCCCCGGGATCATGCTGTCATATGAAACTAACGCACTTATTGCACTACTTGTGCGTATGGCCACATCACACCACCCAAGTGTATATTCATTTATATAACTAGGGGTGTGTAGTGTGTCATTCCTTACATAACAACAGCTCTGAAAGTAGTTCCAGCTGCAAGGCAAATCACAGAATGAAAAAAAAAAAAAGTGAAAATGTTTGCATGAGAGAAATAAAGCGCTCCAGGATGTGCTGTTGTTGGAACATAATCAGCTTCGGAGTGCTAACAGGAACATCACTTCACCACCACCCTATCCTGACATATTTTATATCTTCTTGAGTCTATGATGCCACTTTCATGCCATCATATACAGTATGGTCGCATAACCTCAGTACACTTCGAGAGCTGTGATATATCATTGCATGTAAATGACTTTCCTAACAGCCGCCTTCTTCTTCTTATCGCATGTGACATCGCACACAGAGGTTTAAATAACGCCCCATTCACTATTACTGATGAACCTCACCGACACAAATTCAGGATTATATAACACATATATATACCACGCGTTCGCTTTGATTTCGTCTCAGTACATGCTCCAAAATGTCCTGGAGGATTAAACATCTTGAGGAAGAAGAAGAAAAAAAAAAAACATTAGAGAAAGCTATAGAGGCTGTATAAGATACGAGGACATGACCAGACTGCTCTGTCGATCATGTCAAGACAAACAGAGCAAAAATAGACATCTTAGAAACATGGTCTTTGAAGTGGCTGTGGAGATTTCATTCCACACTGCACAGGTATGCTTTAATCCACCGTGCCTCCATAGTGCTGCAGGAGGGGTTTCAGCGAGACTGTGTGTTCATGTCTGAAGCCAAGCGCACACAAGCACCTCTCTGCACACACTCTTATCTGTGCATACTCTCTCACACACACACACCCACACACACACGCGCGCACACTCTTCAGTGCATGCAATGAAACATTTTGGAAATAGTGACATGAAATTCTTTTGCAGACATGTCAGAGTTAAATATTGTGTGATTCAGATTACAGGATGAGAAATATTATAACATTAACAGTACCACTAACACCCCGGAACCTCTCATTGAGCACTGGGTTAGTGATGAAAGTGTTTATTACTGGGACAGAATTGGTATTCTCTGCTACAGTATGAGCCAATCTCAATCCATCTTAATCCGACTTCAAATCTGACCCCATACAGTCTTGAGCCCTACCAAAAAAAGAAATTCTACATATTAAATTCAATTAAATGATGAATTGTTTTACTGCGAAAATATTTTACTACCGCAGACTGCGAAGTGTCTAAAGATACAATTTAAAAATGGGAAATTGGGTCGTTTATGTAACAACCTCAGCACCAACCTCATTTCCCCTCTCGCCTGCTTCAACCAATCAGCATCCACCATCAGCAGTATACTAATCACCAGCCTGTCTATCTGTCATCATCTGCACCTGTTTCTCACTGGTTCATGCCTTAAGTTTGATGATTTTTTTTTGCTTAAATGATTTCTAGGTCACTGTGTGACCTACTGTAACAAACAAAGAACATTCCTCTGAACTCTAAACCAGAACTTGAACCAAAATGAGGGTTAAAAAGTAATTGAGGAAGCGCGGAGAACGGTCAAAGACTTTACATGGTACGGTCTATACTGTATGTTTCAATAGACGTTAGGTATTTAAGGTATATGGTCGTTCTACTATGACTGTATGTAAAAAAAAAATGAAATTAGAAATCATAAAGTAAAATTAGGGAAATTTAATTTGTCTGCTCAAGCTTTGTTTAAAACAATAAACAAATAAATAAATAAATATCATAATTAATTAAGTAATTGAAAAATTAACCACATCAATAATAATAATAATAATAATTCTTATTATTATTGTTGTTGTTGTTGTTGTATAAACATATTTTAATTAATTAATATTCTTAATTATACCTAATTATAATTTAATTAATAGTTAATTTCCTTTTTAAGTATCATTTTTTTAATTATTTTTTAAGATTTTAGCTTAACACATCTTTTTTTTAAAAGAAAGATTTTTTATACTTTAATTTCCAGTTTAAATGTAATATACTCAGTTACACTCAGGACAGAATGAAAATTTAATCTACTTTTTACTGTAGTTAATCGTTTCATAGTAATAATTCATTATTACATAGAAAAAAACGGATAACCACATAATTTATTTGAGAGTCCTTATCTGTACAGATGCTGTGGATGGAATTTATTTATTTTTTTATTTGTTTGTTTGTTTGTTTATTGCGTTGCATTGCATGACTTGGCTTCACTTGTAATACTGCAGCTTGTACAGGATTGTAATTTGACCGTCTCACTTTTATCCTATGATAAAGCATTTCCGTCCTGATGGGCGAGGTCTCTTCCAGGACGACTCCACCGCCCTGCACATGGCACGAGGGTTCACTGAATAGTTTCATGAGTATAAGGTAAATCATATGCCATGACCTTCACACTCACTAGATGAGACAGCGACAGTGCTCTCCACTTCCATTATCAAAACAGATTTTTTCCAGACTGAGGGGAAAAAATCTTTCCATGAACTCGTACTGTAGGACAAGACATTAATGCTGTTCTGGCATTAAATATTCAAATAACACTATCATCCTCTTTCTGTCAATCAAAATTGTTGTTGTTAGTCTTTCGGCTGCTCCTGATGAGGAGCACAACTGATCTGCACAATAATTTGGCACAAGATTTACTTCGGATGCCCTTCCTGACTCAACCCTCTCATTTTCCTCCCACTGGCTGGGAATTGAACCTGGGCCTTCTGCATGGTAGGCGAGAACCCTACCACTGAAAGTAACAGCCAATCAAAGGTGTATGTTAGTTCTTTGACACAACCTCTTTTTCCCTTTTTTTCTCCAAAACAAACTTTCGTTCTGGAAATCTAGACATTGTGTAAAAGCCTGGCAATGTTTTCTAAGCTCTTTTGTGCTCAGTGGCTTTTCTGTGAGCCACAACCATCATGCCATGAGCAAGAATACAGAAAACGCTTAATTTTCAAAAGCATTGGGGGTCACAAACAAAAAATGGACTATTATTGAGGGATAAAGAGGAGGAAATTGCGGTGTAGATTACAATCCTGTTTTATAAATCTTTGATGAAATCTTTATGGAGAGAAACCTCCAGACGTTTTTAGGTGAACTAAAGTGTGAAGGACGCAGCTGGTCATCAATCCATCAACTGGGAACTGGTACAGTATACCCAAAACAAACAAGCGGATATACTGTATGGATTCTTTTCTCAACTGCAAGGCCATGTCCTACCCTGGACGAATTCATGAATTTGTGTCTCTGATAAGAGCATTCGAAGTGTTGGACGTGGTTTGGTATGGAAATGCCTCGTCTTCCTCAGCCCGTTGATGACAGAGCTTCATTCATCATCGCTAGTGGAACAATCTGAACATTGTTGGCATGTGTTCTGTTTTTTCGCCTTTTCTCTGTGAACACTCACACACACAAGCACACACACACTCACATACACACTTCCCTGCAGATCAGGAGACACAGTTCTGCGCTTCGTATGAGACCACCCTGGAGAGAACGGTGGGATTGACAGAACAAAGCCCGAGATGGCTAATTCATAGCTGTGAGGTGCCAAAGGTGCCGGGATGAGGGTTTTCATAACATGCCACGCCTGAACACGCAACGTCACTAAACACATCACTGATAAACATTGTGTTTTCCTCACTTGTGACATTTTACAGTGCATTTTTTTTGCTCACTCTTTTTTTTTTTTTTTTATCTTTTTCACATCCAGATTCCAAAAATAAAAATATGCACTGTGTAAAGAGAGTCCGCTAGCATTCATTCCATTGTTTGATCTCTTCCCTCACTACCTGTGTTTTAGCTTCTTATCTAACTGTAAATAGTGTGTGAGATGATGTCATCATAAATGCTTGTTGATCGTACACAGTTTGGGGGAGACTGCAACACAAATTTGTTTTCTGTAACACAGTTCAGCATCGCTTTATCCAGGCTACAACAACTCTACTGAAATGTTAATATAAAAGCAAAGGGGAATTAGATCTGGAATAGTGATGTTCAACAAGGACATACGAGTGTGATGGACAGGTGTCACCAAACATTTGAGAACATCATGTGTCTAGAATGCGGTATTGGTTAAGCTAACTCTTTCATAGACTATAGAAGATCTGAACAACAATGACCACCAAGTATACACCAGTAAACTAGTGACAGGACCATGGGCACCCAAGGCTCATCTATGCCAACTTGGTCCAAAAGCAAACTTGTCCAGTTAAATTCCACAGAAAAGCCAATGAAGCACAAACCACTGAAAAAAACTGGCCACGATAGAAAGATAATGGAACACCCAGTGCGCTACAGCATGCTACACACGGGGCCCAGCAGGCAAAGAGCCCAAGGCCATCAGCCCGGCCTCCAAACTCCCCAAATCCCAATCCAAACTAAGACCCATGGAATGAAACAGACAAACAAGTTGTATCCACAGAGGCCCTGCAACCCGCAACACCCAAAGGATTCGATGTACAGTACGAGTACACCCCGAGAGGTCTTGTGGAGTCATGCCCCAAAGAACCAGATCTGCCCCGGATCATGTTTTGCATTGATTGTATTGTTATGGTGGGTCGATGTATATTGTCTGATCCAGTATCGAGTATATGGATTACATAAAACATTCTCATCAAATGTAATAAATCACACCCAGAGGGGTTAGAGCTGCCCCATTGACATTAGAGGAACTCACAACATAGGTATTTTTGAACAGTTCTGAACAACATTATGGTTGATAGACATGTGCTCATCATATGCGTTTTGTATTCAATAGTACAAAGACATATTGTGTGCTCTGATAATATTATCTATTATCTAAAATAACTAACTAACTGAGGCATGTTGTGCTCAATGGCAATGTATTGTAAAGACCTAGTGTTCCCTATCAGTGCTTTATGAATGAGTGCGTTAATGTGTCCGGTCCAGGGTATAGTCCATCCTCTTATGAGCAATTTCTTCTAGCTAAAACACAATTCCAGAAAATCCTACACAGATCCTACACACATATTGCAAAGAAAAGAACCTGACAAAGCAACCTAAAGAAGGCTATTTGCACCTTGAATGGTTGAATGGTTAAATAAACATCCGTGCAGCTCATCCTCCTCAATGAGAGGCTTAAGGACAAAATTGGTTGCTTGTAACATAAATTATGTCCTCATGAACGTAACCGGAGGTGGATGAGCTGTAAGAGTCTGAAAGGAGATACGGACCGGATCGACCGTGACAAAAAGAGGACGAGCAGAAAAGTAGGTGAAAGGAAAAGAGCGGCATTGTTTGTTCTTCCTGCGGTGGTGAAAAGGTGCCGCGGATTAGCATTGTGCTCACACAGACACAGGAAGGACAAGGACACAATACACACTTCCGTAACTTCTGTTTTTAAAAGCAGCGTCTTTCTTTTCTCACTTTTTATTGAAGCACCATCAAGCTTCCTCAGATTTGTCTGCTCTCTTTTGTTGCTGCTTTCTTTTCACCTGACTTTATGACACATCGCACACATACACACGCTGGAAAGGGAGGGAACGAGGAAGGAGGGAGCAGAGGAGTGTTGTCTTTCTTTCATGTGTTCCATCTAACATCTAAAGAAGGAGAGAGAGAGAGAGAGAGAGAGAGAGAGAGTCTGATGTCTGGGTGGTTAAATGGGATGTTTAGTCTGTAGATACGTCATGGGAGCTGCGTTTTACACTCCGCTCTCCCCTCAGGGCGCTGGAAGGATGAACTGAAACACGCACTCACACACACACATGGCTGGAATTACTTATTATTATTGCTCATCATCATTTTCAGTGAAGCCTGATCCCTCGGATGAGTAACTCAGAGCTCTCTTTCTGTGTCACTGCGGCTCCTAATGTTTTTTGCTCCTAGCGACATGAGGAAATCAAGAACTCTTTATCTGCTAAATGTTCAGGAAACACAGGACTCAGCATAAGAACATGCAGTGTATGTAAACCATACACGCTTACATCATACCAGGAGCATTTAGTAAGGATGTGCGCTGTGTCAGTCTCGCAGTGACTCAATATGGCACAAAAAGTTAGTGTCCTTGACAAAACGTCTTAGCCTTGGCAAGAATTTGGTTAGCTTTTTATCTTGGTGCTGAGAATTAAATGTAACAAAAAAAGGGAAAACACCTTTGGGCATTTGAATGCACAGTATTGTACCATGTGTTGCTTAGTTTTGTCAGATTTCTGCATCTCAACGCCACACTTAAAAAGTCAGCAGTGCAACTCCTGCCCAAAATAAGATGCTACAAGTTACCAGACTCTAACTCAGAAATGATCTTTACAGTTTCTCTAGACCACTGCCAATCAGATTAATCAGTCCACACTGCCACTTATTTGCTCATTAAGCTGATGGTTTTGCCCAAAGATCACAACTTCCACCCCGACTGGGATGCAGCTTGCTTAAGAGTGTAACCAGTTAGACCACAGCTTGCACTACCACTGCCACTGTAACTAATCTTACCACAGGACATTGTAAGTCATCAGACCTCAGATCCCCCTAAACTGTGACTGTAACCAATCAGAATACAACTTGCACACTCACTGCTACTAATCAGACCACAGGTCCCACTTTCACTGTGACCAAACAGATCACAGCTCCCACTCCTACTGTCACCAGTTCAGAATACAGTTCCCACCCATATTGCCACTGAAACTAATCAGACCACAGCTCCCACCCCTACTGTTACCAGCGAGACAACAAGCTCCCAGTCCCACTGCCACTGCCATGGTAGCCAATAAGAAATGAGCTAATACTTTTTGGCCAAAATGACTTATAACTAATTTTATTTTAGATTCAGTTCTTATTTAGAAGGAGTTGATGAAAATTCTGTCTAGTTTAGTTATGTGCTTTTGCAATGATCATAAAAAGATTTAATGGTTATAGTTGAGCTAGCAAAATCAACCTTCAGTTATTAGCTAGCTGGAATCCTAGCTGTCCATATTTCTAACAGTGTTGTCATGAACAGCAAGGGTATTGTGTGTTTGTTATGTGAGAAACAGAAATTTACTAATTCTATCCAGACTATTAATAAAAATGCTAATGCTTATATTCTTAGCCAATAAAAACACATCGCACTGGACAATTACACGATTAGTCCGTTGCATTTTTGTCATTGATTGTTTTAACAGTTTATATAAAAACATGACTTTGTGATTCTGGACACATGCTGCTTTGTAGAAGTGTCTACAGCAGTGGTCTGGATGCTGGCCGTATGCAAATCAGGAGCAGATCAGTTACACTGGAGTTCATGAGGGATTTAAGATTGGATATGGAGGAAATGTGGAATCTTGTTGTAGTTACACACACAAAGAACTTCGGTCTTTTGAATATGAGATGCATTTCAAGTATCCGGCTGTAGCCGGTTTTCTTCTCATGTCTGCAAGACGATTCATTACTCCTGACAGGTGAGCTGTGTTACAGCCTGAGGCACTAATGATATTTACTCTCCGGTTCCTTATTTTGCTCTCTCCCTCTCACTCACTTCACCTGCCCAACACCCCTCCCCACCCCTCATTTCCCTTGCTCTTGGGTGGAACGGAAGCTCGTAGGCTCTTTGATGGAGACATCCAGAGTCCAGAGAGTTTAATCCGCCTCCTTCCATACACCGCACATTTCTCCACATCTGTTCTCTTGTCATCGAGTGTATCCATGAGCACTGCCTTTGCTCCTCATTCGCTGCAATGTCCCATGCAAACATGTCGAGCATGTTTTCTTTTTCCCCACCGTGTAATGCGCTCCTGCTTTTCCCTCCCGGTCTTTGATGCCATCTGGGGATTTGAGGAAGCATTAAGTGTCATTAACGGCAGCTCCGTTTATATCACCTGCCAAATCCTGGCTGAATAAGAAATGAATGGGCTTCATTCAGGTGGAATGTGTTTCTCTTTCTCTTCTTCTTCTTCTTAATAAGTTTTAAAATTGAATTTTAGGTTAGAAATCTTCCCACCCAAACATACCGGTGGAATTCGAATCCTGCCATTTAGTGATCCAGCTAACTCACACTCAGTGAAACGTCTCGGGTTACTTTGCTGTAACCCTGTTCCCTGAAAAGGCGGGAACGAGATGCTGCGTGAAAACGCT
>JAQQZS010000015.1:3676624-3688862 GCA_030068045.1 Platyallabes tihoni | reverse complement strand
ATAAGTAAATTGTGCTTAGAGACATTATTATATGTTGTCCACATTTCAATTAGATGATTGGGATGAAATATTATTCTCAAAGATAAATTTAACCTCTTGACCTCTTGACCTCTTTGACAAAAAGCATTTAGGTTAACAAATATCCTAGCAGAAGCTGTTAGTCTCCCCCAAGCCACCTGGACCACCCTCTTCAAAGCAGCCCTAAAGCATCACTGATCCATTGCCTTATTTCACAGCTGATTTGAGGGATTTTTCGTTGTGGCACCACGACATGTCATTGATGTCCCTCCTGACAAAGTTTAAGATTAACTGCGCAGTTCTGTACTGATGATCTTTGGGGGTGATCTTTAAAACTTTAAAACTTATCCTTTTTTGGTATTATTGCTCTGTATGGGCTTAATTGCATTTTTTAAATTAAGTTTATTTATTTATTATATATGTATTTATTTATTTATTTATAATATTTATTTTATGTCCATAAACTGACTTGTGCAAGTTAACATGTATGGTGAAGGTGGTGGGTGCCAATAATTTTGAACATAACTATAGTTTACACAGACTGGTGTGTATCTTTCTGCTTTTTAAAGAGTTTGGTGTGTAGTGTATGGTGTGATTATGGCATAACTTGACCAACAACTGTTTCCAATAACCAATCACTGATTATTATTATTATTATTGCCATTGCCCAATCACTAGTCACAATTGTTCCAACTGATAAATCATTGATCATTATCATTTACAATGACTAATCACTGATCTTCATTGTTCCCAATAATCATTGATTATTATTTCCATTATCTAATAATAGATCATCATTTTCCCCAATGACCAATCACTAGTCACAATTATGACCCCTTTAAGGATGCATTAGCTGCTTTTCCCTGAAAAGAGCAAACAGGAAGTTGTTCATTTCCTGTCAACAAATTTCCTTAAACACATTAGGAGCAAAGCAATTTGGCAACTACTGAGGGAAACAACAGGATGCTCATGTTCATCATTTTCTGTGTTCTATCTGAGTCTAGGTCGGAGAAATGTGCTTGTGCAGACTGTTCTGCATGAAAAATAAAAATCCATCATTGACCTATCATCACTCACAAAACTGTTTGGTTTCATTTCCAGCATAAAAAGCGGCATTTTTAAAGAACCTTTAACTGAAGTGTCTGGTTTAAAATGTTGCCTGAAGATGAGTTTTGTAATAAAGTTTGGCATGTCACAAAGGGTGAGGTGTGTTCCCAGCAGATACTACTATAAGGGATACCAGAAGTTCTCTTCAAATGTTTTGCTTTGTAGCTTCCAGTTAGATCTGAAGTAGGAATTCTGTAATAATTCCTGCCCAATTTATCCAGGTTTTTATTGATTATTGATATTTAAGCTTAACATGATTTCTTCTTGAGATTCCACAAGCAATCCACACACACATAACTCCGGTGCATTTTCACCAAAGCCTTTAATGTTTGCTATGAGATTAGCGAGTAAGAACATGCAGAATTTTTCCTCATTAAAACATAAAGGATCCTGCCTCCAGCCCAGGAAAGCAGTCTGTTCATATCGTCCATGGCGTGCGATCAAATGCGACTCCCCTATACCCTTCCTCTGCTCGCTACATCCTTCCTTCCGCTACTTGCTATACTATTCTTATTAGCATTGCTAAGATCAAGACGGAGGTTTCTCTGATCTTTGGAATACTTACAGTATACATACAATGCTAATCATTTTAGCAGACACTTCAACAACTTTAGTTAAGTTAGTCAGCCAGTTAAACTTAACCAGGTGTATTTAAATCAGCTAATTGGTAATATTGGTAAGATTTTTTGGGTAGCTAGAACGGATTATCTGCATTTACATTACTTCCCATGGGAAAATGTGTTTTACAATATGAAATTTCACCTTAAGAACTTGCCTCCGGAATGGATTAAATTCATATGCCGAGGTCCCGCTGTGCAATTCTACGGTGTTAGGATTACAATATTAATTTGCATTACTGAGTATTATTCTGCCTTTTTTTATTATTATTTTCCCACCCAACTGGACTGTCTGTGCTAAACTTCTCCCAGGTGTGTTTGAGCGTACGATATATGAAGCCCAGCGACCCATCTAGGATGTCTTTAGATCTTCCATGACCCTGACCAGAATAGAGACCTGACTGATGAGAAACGCTAGGTTGTTTGTCAAGCCAAAGTATGTGAATAGTAGTGTAGATCTAATGTCATATGGTGAAGTCTGCAATCAGCTCAGCGAATGTAATTTGTTTAACATGTGTCACTCATCAAACTCTCAACGTTTATCAGAACATTTCAGCCCTGAGCTGGGTCCATAGCGATTTGGACTCACAGGTTCTTCAGAGTCCCAGAGCTCTATCAAAGCCAATCAGTTTTATTTACCATATCTTTGATACCACATAAGGGATCAGTTTGCACTGGGTTACAGTTGTTTGGATGAGAGTTGACGGCTGAAGTTATTGGTTTATACGTAGAGCGCAGCTCGAGCATTAAATGGGTTTGTGTGGCCCGAAACTCGGCACAGATGCTCTATATCTTGTGGCTCAGCTGTTCAACGGTTGCTGATGCGTCTATATATATTTGAAGTGACCTGAGTCTTGTGTGGAGCTTAAAGACTTACAGTTTTTAGGCGGCATTCATACTGTATGGCACAGGACTTTCTTTTTCCAGTAAAATTGCTCTACATTGGATATTAGTAAGCATTCCAGACTCAGGTGTGCTCCTTCAGTAGTGCAATAGCCACCTTGAAGAAGCATTCAGACTATGAAATGCAAGTCACATCAGGACTATGCAAAATGACTGAACACAGTTATGACAGTAAAAACTACCTTTATTTCTCCATGTAATCCCCTGCTACACTTATGCACTTATCCCAGTCTTTGGATACTTTCCTCAGTATACCCGAGCCATGATCGGAAACATCTGAAACCCTGGCTCCCAGGAACTCAATGGCCCAAACATATGGAAGTGGCTTGGAGCGAGGTCAGGACTGTACTGGGGATGTGGCCATAACTCCCAGCCAAGTTCCTGTAATGTGCAAGTGGTGTTGGTGAATGATTATGTCTAGAGTTCTCATAGACAGATGCGTCTCTTCCTCAAGTTATCTGTTGATTTTACAGAATCAGGCATTTTACCCGCTGAATGTTCACGGAAATGACTGCACTGGTCGAGTCTCATCACCATAC
Organism: Platyallabes tihoni; assembly: GCA_030068045.1. Classification (NCBI taxonomy): domain Eukaryota; kingdom Metazoa; phylum Chordata; class Actinopteri; order Siluriformes; family Clariidae; genus Platyallabes; species Platyallabes tihoni. Next base: position 3,685,678 of record JAQQZS010000015.1, on the reverse strand, counting down.
TGTACTTGAAGTCTTCTGTAAATGTCAATTGGTCCCAGGTTGACTACAATGCCCCTTGTACTGTATATTTGGTATTTTTTTGTTACACATACATAATCATACAGTACAAAGTATGTATGATATGTAGAGGTAAAAGGTAAAAGGTAAAATATTTATTTAGAGGTAACATATTTATTTAACTATATTAGTTTCCTCTGAAAGTCGGTTCTAAACAGTTATTTTATAGAAAGCTCAACAATTACACATTATCCAACCCTGGAATATCTATAAGAATTGCAACCACAGAAGCTCTGAAGCTGTAGATGCTTTTCCACCACCAAGCTTCAGCTCTGGGTTTATTTAAAGATGGCCCAGAGATGATGCTCTAGTCTGTGGTAGGTCTTGCTGTTTATTTGCCCTTCATGGACTTGGACTATTTTGGGGCTGACTTCACAGGGCAATAATTGCTCTCATTTCACTGGTCGGTAAGGGAACAGGAGGAAATGAACAATTACTGCCGTGTTTGTTTGAGGGTGAAGTCATATCGCCATCTCTGCGGGTGAACATGTGCATTCTCCTCGGTGTGTGGTTAATAAAATGACATAGAGAGCTGTGAGTATGCAGTAATGTGTGTTGCTATGACTTCAGGAATTCATTTCGCAGCACTAATGGTCTAGAAAGTTTAAGTATACTAGTGTAAAGTGTTTCAGTGTCATCACTGATGCACCACCATGCTTGGGTAGTATTACTTTAAATGAGTAATAGAAAAAAAAAAAAACCCAGGGAAGAGTGCTATAGACTGCAATTCTGAAAATTATATGTTAGGAATGTAAAGATGTAAGAATTGTTCAAATCATTCACTCCCGCTTATCCATGGGGAACGATGCAGGGGCACCCTGGATGACGTGCCAACTCATCATAGGGCACAATTATACACTATGGGCAAGGTACCAGCCAGGGTATAATTCATGTCTTTGGGCAGTAAGGGGTGGGTGGAGTACAGTACCTGAAGGAAACCAATAAAGCAGACCAGAACCCCAAACCCGGGAGGTGCAAGACAACCAACCACTGAGCCTTTGTGCCCTCCAAAGGCAAATTACTAAATCCCAATTTTCGGTCTGTAATAGCTAACATGCAAGGATGAAACACTTGGAGTCATTCTGTTAAAGAAAAGTAATCATCCAACAGCATGAACAGATGACGCCAAGTTGCTGTTACCACCGCAGCGCTTATTGTTTATAACAGCCACATTCAAGCATGAAGCGTACTTTTTATCCATTTATAGTTACATTTCTTTCATTCCTCATGTCCTATTGCTTATGTCCTTCCTGTTATCCCTGTCGTTATCTCTGTTGACTCAGTATTCAACAGTGCTGTAGAATAAAATATACATGAGCATGCAAGCATAACCTCAAAACCTTAACTCAAACTCGAAAACCCTAAACCCTCTTCCTAAACCTTAAACCTTAAACCCAAACATGAAACTCTGAATCCAGTGAACCGCAACAATTAATCCTTGCCCCCAAACCTAAACACAAAAATGTGACCTCTAGCCGTTAGGGTTCAAGAGTGTCTTCGCCACTAACCCTAATTCTGTTATGTTAATTTCACATATAAATTAATATGTGCTTAAAAATATTTATTACTCTAACATATTTTAACCTAAAATGAACCACTGAGTCTGTCCTGAAGGAACAGCTGTTAAGACAGAGTGTGTGTTGATGCAGAAGCAAAAAGTAATGACATTTCGCCTGTAAACCTGTGAACAGTACCGTCTTTCTCCCTCATATACCCAGTGTGTGTGTGTGTGTGTGTGTGTGTCTGTGTGTGTACACTTGTGTAAAACCCCGTGTCCTGGCACAACATCTAAGCTGAAGTGAAAAGGCTTTACTAGGAAGGTAGGATTTCACCAAAACATTTGGACAGTCTAAGAAAGTCCTCTCTCTCTCTCTCTCTTACTCACACACGCACACACACACACACACACACATCAAAGTGGAGTCAATATTTACCCTCATTTACCGTCAGCAGGTCGACAATGAACGGTATTTCCATTTCAAACCGAACTCCGACTGCGAACGCTCAGTGTGTCAGCTTTAATTACCATGACAGGTACATTTTAATAGTCTTGTGATTAGGGTGTAGTGTTCTAGGGTCAAGGGTTCAGGGTTAAGGGTTATGCACTTTTTTTTGAAGTTTCTATTTCATGGTTGTAGGCCAATGTTCCATTGATTTGCACGGAGGGTACTCTGGTTTCCCCCCACAGTCCAAAAACATACATACAGAGTAGGTTAATTGGCGTTTCCAAATTGCCTGTAGTGTATTAGTGTGTGTGCTTGCGCCCTGTGAGGGATTGGCACCCCATTTAAGGTATGGTATACCCCACCTCATGCCCCGAGTCCATTGGGATAGTCTCTAGGCCTCCTATGACCCTACTCAGGGTAAGTAGTATACTGTAGATAATGACTGAGAATGAGTAATAGAAAGTGCTCATTCACCCATTTAACTCCAAGTCTCTCCTAGTGGTCAAATATGGGAAATGCAACAAGTGTTAACAGTTTACCATCAGGGTCAAATATGGTCTCTGAATGGGTGGAACTGAACTACATATTGGATAGAGAAGGGTTATGGGTGGGAAAGATCATGAGATGTTAACCTGCTAGCCCCTCCCATTTGGAGTTACTCCCACCCATGTGGAGCCAGCCCTACCCTTTTAAAATTAGCCCCACCAATTTGAAAGTATACCCCTTTTCCACGAAGGCAGCTCCAGAGTTAGTTCAGAGCTGGTGCCCAATTTCAGACCAGTTCTGTGTTTTCAGCACCGGCCTTCAGACAGAAAAACCGGTTCCATTGCAGCACCAACATTTGCTGGGCTAGAACAAAGAACCGCTTACAGGGGTGTGATTCTTTCTTTTTTTTTAACCAACTAAAAATATGTGACCGACATTTGCAATTTTTGCAACTAGCTATTATTTTTTTCCGCTAACTTGGCTACTAGAATTTCTCATTTGACCAGCACTACCTATTTGAAGGTATCACCACCCATTTAGAGCCAGCCCTACCCATATGAAGTTAATGCCACCAACACCACATATTTGGTGTTGGTCCTACATGCTACTTGTTAAATCATGCTTCAACAATACAATTCAAAAAACTACAGTAAATGGGAGGAGCAATAGGAAGGATGGTTAATGACAGGGTTACACAGTCACCAAGATTTTGTTCAAAAAGAAAACCTTGTCTGTAAATTTGAAGAAGAATTCATATTGTAAGGAATGTTAGTTTTTAAGTCTTTAGTTTTTAGTTTTTTAAATCCACACTTATTACACTGGTAAATCCTGCAGGTCTTAAACATTTAGCTTCCCTGTTTACACTAAAAATTCATTTTTGACAACTGCAAAAACATCTTTTTAAATATATTCTCCAAACTGCACTGATTTAAGAAGGTTTGTATTTGTTTTTCTCAAAAAAAAAAAAAAAAAAAAACCTAACATATTATTATCATATGATCTCCATATTATGGCCACCAAGATAGCAGAACTCATAGTTGTGTATTGGCTATTTTCATTTCGTGTATGTCTGGAACAAAAACAACATAGACAGCATTCCTATTCATGGACGTCTCTGGGTTGTTGGTGCTCGCTGGGCAATTTGCAACATAAACATAAATTTTAATGATAAATTAGGGCTCAGAAATGTGCCATGTTAAGTAGGAAAAGTTGCATAAAGGTCTTATTCAGTGTGATTAACACAGCTCAGTACGTACTGCTGCTGGAGGCCAGGAGTTTTTTCCTCTGTAGAGAGTTCAAAGACATTTTTTTTTTTTTTGCTCAGATCTCCTGACGCCTCTCGGTGGCAAATCACAATGTTTACATTTGTCGACAGTAAAGACTGCTGTTCCCGTCAGTGTGATCCTGTAATCGCTCAGCAATATCGACACCATTCTGGAACCCAATCAGCAGCCAAAGAAGACCTCCTTACCAGCTTGTGGAGCTGATGACATTCTGTTAGTGACATCGTTTCTGCCTAACATTGCACTCCAAGGATTGACATCAACATAGTCTCTCTTGCCAGATGACCACAACCAAGTTACAGTTTTAAGCAACAGATGAAAGCAAAAATCCAACTGAAAGGTGTTGAGCCACCACAACAGCTTCAGTGTGCCTTGGCATTGACTCTGCAAGTCCTCAACTGGTGTTTTGATGGTGATGGAGAGTACGGTTACTGCAAAATCTCTCCAAAAATATTTCATTGCGTTGAAACGAGGATGAAAATGCCCTTCACATTAATCACATTAAACCCTTCAGTTCATCATCATATCCTGTGATTGGTTGAAGTCATCCCATAAGACACCATAAGAGATGTCCATTATGATAGACGTGACTTCAATGACTATACTGTCCATCACGCTGTTTAAAAGTTGGAATTTGACAATCTCTACATGGCAATATGGTCAATCATAATGTTCTTTTAGTAAGTTATTTTTGATAGTAACTGATTTTATTTTATCAAAGTATTCATATAGGAGTAGCAACCGCTCAGTCACTCACGCATTGTCTATACTGCTTTATTCTGTATTCAGTATCGCGAGGCCTGGAGTCTATCCCTGGGGACTTAGGGCATGAGACGGGGTACAGCCTGGATGGGGTGCCAATCCATCGCAGGGCACACTTACACACATACACACTATGGGATATTTGGGATGGCCAATTAACCTAATCTGCATATCTTTGGACTGTGGGAGAAAACTCATCAAGGACAGGGAGAACATGCAAACCAAAGCGGGAATCAAACCTGGACCCTGGAGATGCAAGGTGACAGTACTTTTCACTATGCCAAGGTTTCATTTAAAACTACACTACAAACTGTGCCTTTCAAAAGTTTACAAATATTACAAACTACACTTTAAAAAAAAAATTACATTTACAAACTGAACCTTTTAGTAATGTTTAAAAACGTTACAAGCCACATCTTTAAACTTACAAATTGTGGCTTTAAGTGACCCTTTAATACATTACAAACCACGCATTTTGAACACATTAATATATTTCAAACTGCACCTTTAACATACGTTTAAACGTTAAAAAAAAACTGCGCCTCCAAAACTGCATCTTTAAACACATTGAAACATTACAAACTGCTCCTTTAAAAACAACTACACATTGCAAATTGCACCCTTAAACACACTAAAACATTAGAAACTGTACTTTTAAACACATTGAAAAACTTACAAACTGTACTTTTAAACGCATCTAAATATTACAAACTGCACCTTTAAACAGATCAAAACTGCACATTTGAAACAACACATTAAACATTGCAAACTTCACTTTTAAACATACTGTATTAAAACATTACAAACTGCACCTTTGAACACATTTAAATAATACAAACTTATAATAACCTCTTTACTATATAACTGCACCTTTAATATATAACTGCACCTTTAATATACTTTAATACATAACAACATGTTGTATCTGAGCAACAGTTATTTCTAATACTTTTCTTTTTCTCAATATGACCTTAAATATAAATTTCAAACATCAGGATGTTCATTTATTTTGTGTGTCTGATAATTTTGTGATTATACAGTATAGACACGTGCCGCTGGTCATGTGACAGCTTCATGAACATGCCTTGTTATTTATTTTGCCGTTAAATGACGGGTGGAAGTGTTTACACCCTGATCAAAACTTCTGCTCATTTATCCGTTCACGTGAGCCGAAAGATTTTTTTAAATCTTTTTTATGATGGAACATTTCACTCCTCCTGCGTCATCGTTTCACTATCACTGACCATCTGGCGCGGCTTAGCGCTTAGCGTGGGCTAACGTCCAGCTGACACGGAGAAACTCAATACTCAATACTCGACGCACACATTCCCATCAGAGAGCACCCTCACACAAACAGGAACACGCACGTACACACACATGTGTGTAGGATGAAATACGCAGGCATGGAGAATGTCCGTCCTGTTAATAACGCACTTAAAGCGGCGCTTAAGAAATAATCCTCGAGTGTCCGGTAACTAGCTCATCTCCGATCCGCTCCAGCTGTTTTCTGTCCGATTCGTTTCATGTAAACTGATCTGCTGAGTGCATGGATCGTGTGACCCATCACATCTGCATACGAAGCTTGATAACATTCACGACAACATTATTACACCACTTGAACGGGATCGGGTCTGCTTGACATTACAGCGTGACAGCAACACGCAGCACGTGGTCAAAACAGTGAGCGAGAGAGAGAGAGAGAGAGAGAGAGAGAGATTGTTAGGCATGAACTGGAATACTGTGATGCTAAGAAAGAGAGAGAGATTAAAGTATTGATAGACTGACAGACTGAAAGAGCGTTACTGAAAGAAGACAGAGAAAGAGAGAGAGAGAGAGAGAGAGAGAGAGAGAGACAGAACACATTTAAAATGCCATCATCATTCATTAAGAGACTAAGAGAATGAAAGAAAGGGATTGAGTGTAAAATGAAAGAGAGAAAGAGACTGAAAGACTTTGAAAAACCGAGACTAAAAGATGAACAGAATGAGTGATGTGAGATATAGAAAGAGAGCGACTGAGAAAAAGAGAAAGGATGGCTGGATAAGCGACTGAAAGAGACGCGGGAAGAAATAGAGATAGAGGGAGAAAGGATGGAGAGAATGGAAAAAGGATGGAGAGAAGAGGAGATCGAAATTCATCAAGAGGTAGTTTTCAGAAAAACGGATCGTGAGAAAGATTTGCCGCGAATGATCGAAGGAGAGAGAAAGAGAGAGAGAGAGAGAGAGAGATAGAGGATGGAGAGAAAGCATGATATGAGTGTGAGATACCGTGGCAGAGGTCGGAGAAGGGATGCTGAAGGAATTTGAAAGATTGAAAGACTGAAAAAGAAAAAGAGATATATTAAGAAAAACAGTAAAGGAGTGCGAGATGGAGAGGAAGACTGAAAGAGACTTCAGAAGGTTGAAAGACTAAGAGAGAGATTCCAGTGGAGCAGGTGTGTAGAGATGAAGTGTGTATATGTAGGGATGTTATGTGTGTGTGTGTGTGTGTGTGTGTGTGTGTGTGTACTTACAGGTAAGAGGTGAGGTGGTTTAGATCCTCAGGGACGGATGATAGTCCGAGTTCGGAGCAGTCTGTGATCAGCAGCGCTCCTTCATGTTGACACGAGCACACGGAGGGACACACGCCTGCACCCACGGCTGCACCCACGGCTGCACCCACGCTGCCCACCACACACACCAACAGCAGCTCCCGCAACATGAGTGCGTGCCTGTGTGAGTGTTGTGTGTGTACGAGTGTGTGAGAGTTGATAACTCTGTAAATCTGTATGTGTGATTGTTTAAGGTGTCGGTGTTATTAAGGCAGAATTGTCTGTGTGTGTGTATGTGTGTGAATTTGTGTGAGCCTGTGAGTATGTGTGTGTTTGTGTGTGTGCAGGCGCAGTAACTCTGAGCCTCTCCTCCAAGTCTCTGCACATTTATTCTGTCACTCCAAATCCAAATCCAGAGTGAACGACTGAGAAGAGAGCGCAGGTCTCTCTCTCTCTCTCTCTCTCTCTCTCTCTGTGTGTGTGTGTGTGTGTGTGTGTGTGTCTCCCTCCCATCCCATTTAGAAGACATTCACCTATTGTAATAGAAGTGTGTACATCTTTTCTGATTGGCTGGAGCTCTGAAGATGGGTGGAGCCGCCCTTCACACACCCCCCTACTAGGGAGCCAGGTCTTTCTCTCTCTCTCTCACACACACACACACACACACACACACACACATAAACACACACATACACTCAGGCAGATGAAGAAATGGGAAGAAATTGAATACACTGTCCACAATCCAACTACACAGTACAACTCTTTAAAACACACCACATCTACACACCTCATCACACACACACTGCCACCAAACAATATAAAACACCGCAACTTATTAAAACACACAAAAAGTACGAACAATAATACACACTACATTAAACTACCATTGCCACAAAATTGTCCCACTTTCGTTAAACCATTTATAACACACTAAAGCTTATTAATGCAGGATACAACTACACACTGTGACACAATACTTCTTATTACACCACTACAACCTTCAGAAACACACTTTAACGCACTTTAAAAAAAAAAAACTACAACTACACACAACTCCAGCTCATTCAAACACACACTATAACACAAACTACAACTACACAAAACTACAGCTCATAAAAACACACAATATAACACAAATTACAGCTACACACAACTCCAGACCACTCAAAACGGATTGTAACACAAACTACAACTACACACACAACTCCAGCTCATTACACTATACCACAAGCTACAATCACACACAACTTCAGCTTGTTAAAACACACTATAACACAAACTACAGCTACACACACACCTCCAGCTCAAAAAAATACACTAAAACACAAACTACAACTTCACACTACAACTCATTAAAACAAACTACAATGACGCACATAAAACTCCAGCTCATAAAAACCACAATATAATACAAACTACAACTTCATACTTCAGCTCATATAAATACAATATAATGCAACTTACAACCACACACCCAACTCCAGCTCATTAAAACACACTATATAACAAACTGCTACTACACACTACAGCTTATTAAAACACACTAAAACAAATTACAACTAACAAAACACATTATACAACAAATTAAAACTACACACAACAGCACATTAAAACACATTTTAACACAAACTACAACTACACACACACACACACACACAATTCCACCTCGTCAAAACACACTATAATTTAAAATTACAACTACACACACACACAACTCCATCTCATCAAAACACCTCATCCATAACTCGAATTACAACTACACACACACAAAACTCCAGCTTGTTAAATCACACATTTGTGCTACAACCCATTAAAACACACTATAAAACAAATTATAATTATTCACACAACTCTAGTTCATGACGAAACACACTATAATACAAACTCCACACACTACAACTTATTTAAAACAAACACTATAACACAAACTACAACTACACAAAACTACAGCTCATAAAAACACACAATATAACACAAATTACAGCTACAC
>JAQQZS010000015.1:3609597-3623825 GCA_030068045.1 Platyallabes tihoni | reverse complement strand
GTGGTGATTTTGCCGATTTTAGAACACTGAAAACTAACTTAAAAAACAAAAACAAAGAAAAGTTGGTCGGAGCAGTCTTGACGGCAGCCGACCTCACCGGCGCCATCTTGATCATGTAGTGGAGTGGTATTGCACTTTATTCTAGAACAGTAAAAAAATCAAATAGAAAAAAAGCATGTTCCCCGAGGTCAAACGCACCCCCCTTGACAGAGCCTCACGCCCCCCCTGGGGGGCGCACCCCACTATTTGAGAAGCACTGCATTACGCTGATGTATAAACCCAGTTCCGATTGACTGAGAGCAGTAGAGATGGCGGCACATAAAGGAGTGCACTGACAGAGACAGTATCAGGTGTTAGTCAATAAAAGGGAAGTCTAATGCACAACACATCTTAGGTTATAAGATATACTACAGTTACACTCTATCTGCAGGAACTCTGCATTATAACATGTGTGCTGATTATACTTAGCGTACATAATAATTTTTTCTCATTTCCCCTCTGATCCCATTGTCTGGATGTCTGTCCCACCAACTGTCGGTCTGTCTGTCGGTCTGGGGGAGGTTAACATGATAACAACATGAAAAGCACACTAAATCATTCTTTACTAAACATTCTCCCAGTGCTTGGTGGGTTTCCTCCGGGTACTCTGGTTTCCTCCCACAGTCCAAAGACATGCAGATTAGGCTAATTGGCGTTCCCAAATTGCCTGCAGTGTGTGAATGAGTGTGTGATTATACATTTGTGTGCCCTGTGATGGATTGGCACCCTGTCCAGCGTGTCCCCTGCCTCATACCCTAAGTCTCCTGGGATCGGCTCCACCTCTCCACGACCCTGTATACAGGATAAACAGCTATAGACGATGAGTGAGAGTGAATAGTTTTGGTCCTAAAGGGCTAAAACAATACGGGATGTGCTGTTATAATGAAATAAAATACTTTGAGGTGGTAACAGTATCTCGGCCTAAACGCCCTACACCACTAATAAGTGCACAATTTTAATATTTTACCTAAATTATACACCTTAAAAAGGTTTATCAGAAACGCACAATTTACAGACTGCACCGAGGCCTGTGCATCCACACAGGAAATTATCTCCGTTATACAGCCAGGTTCATTTGTGTCCACAACCAAAATTGATGTCATCAGTTTTCACAATGAATGACCTGTTTAATGTTTTCTATTTTATTTTATTGCTAATTTCATTACTATAACTTCAGTCAGAGTTTATGTCTTATGCAGGTTGATCACAATATGCTGCCTCTATGCTTTCCACCTGCTCTGCCTCCATGCCTGAGTGTGTGTGTGTGTGTGTGTGTGTGTGTGTGTGTAGAGGGATGTACTCTATTGGCTGGATTCTGTATTGTTATCGATCCTTTTTTATTTTACTTGTGTTTGCACATTTCACACTGGTGTCCTGTATATGCTAGAAGGGTATAATCCCACTATTTAACACTGTTTAACATTAAATATACCTTCTTTCATAATCACATACTTTAATGGTTTGTATTATATTCTATTGATAATATAATAACTAACCCTAGACTTTTACAATTTATAAATGGTGTCACATTCGCTCATTATTTACAATATCTGTTTATTATAAGTAAGTAAGTTGAATTCCAAAAAGTCCTCTACTAGACATTTATTGCACTACATAGGGTGTGACAGACATTGTTATTTGTATATAATTATACAGCTAAAATGTACTCCAGCCAGAGCTAGAGAGCTTCAGATGTAAGAAAAGAGTCTGCTGCTGTACTGGTTCTCTACCAGTATAAGTTCCACACCTGATGAGTAATTTTGCCTCCTGCACTAGAATTATCTAGTTTTTTTTTTAAGTAAGCACAATTGGAGGCAGGACCTTCAGTGGAATTAGTTATGATGATTTAGGAGCAAGAGCTGGTGCTTTATTGGTTACAGCGACACCGGGGAGGTAATGGCAGGCTAATTAGTAATGGTGATGTTAAGCAGAAACCGCTGTTTGTTTGGTTCCAGTGACTTCAGGAGACGTTGGGTGTTGGCTGAGTGGTTAGCACTGTTGCCTTGCACTTCCAGGGTCTTGGTTTGATTCCCGCCTCTGTGTACATGGAGTTTGTATGTTCTCCCCATGCTTGGTGGGTTTCCTGCGGGTACTTCGGTTTCCTCCCACTGGTGTAAATGGTTATGGTAATATCAGGGCTGGGAACGTTTGATAGGTTGAGTGACATTGGGGAAAGAACTGCTTTCTAACTGGTTATGTGGATAAGACAGGCAGTGATAAGACATTAGACTATTAATCCGAAGGTCTACAGGTTCAAACCCCACCACAACCAAGCCACCTCTTACAAGTCCCTTAGCCATCAACTGAGATGTATAAGGAGATAAATGTAAATCACCCTGGATGAGGGCATCTGCAAAATGCCATACATTTAAATGTAGAGGCATTAAACAATCTTAACTGTTTCGTTACAGTGAGATTCGCGGCTGGACTGCTATTTGGTTACAGGATTAAGGTGTGGAACCTGCACTTTAATTAACTGATGGTAATTGTAGTAATTACTGATGGTAATTTGATTGTTTAAAGTGACGCTGGGCCTGCTCTTTAGTTATGCTGGGGTGGTAACTGTGGTGTATTGCCAGGTTTATGAGCATCCAACGAATATCAAAGACATTTAAGGCATCTCAAAGATAACAGTAGGTTATGTTGAATAGTCAAAAAAAAAGTTATCATCATCATTCACTCTAGCTATAGTGCAGCACCTCCTAAGACTGTAGGGCAGCCTTGCAGGTGCTGTGGCGTCTAAAACAGATGCATTTCTCCATTGTGGTCGATTTTGCACAGCCGTAGTCAAGTCACCCATAGTGAGCCAAATGCGTTTCACTTCTTCTTCTCATCCATGATGTGTCCATTCTCTCCACATAGCCAAACCATCTTAGCTGTGATCGACTTGTTAGATGGCATCTCTGTCGAATGGTCTTTTTGTGGCCAGGAGGCATATCACATGGAATGTTTCCAGGGTTCGGTAGTCTCTGGCCAGCAGGGTCAAGGTCTCAAATGCATAGAGCGTGATCAAGATGATGGCAGCATTGAAAACTCTCATTTTAGTCTAGAGGTTAACATTTCAGCCGTTTCTAGAGGCTGGCAATGGGCCGAATGGTCACTACCAATTCTAGCCACGCCCAGTATCAAGTTTAAAATAAATCCACATGAGTGAGAGAGAAACTGACAGGGAGATAATCAGTTATGCACCTTTTAATAATCTGTCTGTACGGTTTATTTAACCAAGAGCATGAATTAAGCACTCTGTGCTCTCAATTAATTAATCTGTGCTCTCAGATCATTAATTTGCATTAATTTAATAGATTGCTACTAGGTCGACCAAGCACAGTTTTTGTAGATTGCATCAACATGAGGCATACTTACATTTATTTGGGCTAAAACTTGAGTCTGCATATCGTTATGATCATATTGGAATTCAGAAACTGAGATCTGTTTGTTTGTGGTACCGATTAACAGGAAGCATATCTGGTTAAAATGGCATTAAGAGAAGGAATTGATGGCTACAATAACAAATAGAGGCATAAAAATGAGGTCTAATTGATTATGGCTGCTGTAGGGACAAGAGCTGCTGATTGATTGATTACCGCAACACTGGGGGCAGAAACATCAATCTGGTCATGATGGTTTTAGACAGCAGGGAAGTGAAGTCCGATTGTTTAATGTGGTGATGAAAACAGAGTCCTTGGGCTGAATGTTAAAGCTGGCATTGGGAATGGGAATGACTTGGAAAAGACTGCTTAATTGGTGACCCTGGGAGTGGATAGACTAAATTGTATTTCAGTTCAGAGTGGAATTTGCTATGGGAACATTGGATTAATTGGTTATTGTAGTGTTGGAATGAAATCTGCCATCTGATTGCTTGCAGGGAAAATCAAGTCATGCCAGGTCAAGAGTATCTTTATTTTCATCACAGCCATAGCATATGCATGACACAGCGAGATGGAATAACGTTCCTCCTGGACCCAAGGTGCATGAAACATGTAGGACATTCACGGTGCTGAGAGGACATAAATAAAATGCAGGGAGGGGAGGGAACAGTTAGGTTGAGTACACAAAGGAGGAGGTAGAGCATAAATACTTCTCCTACACATGGGGCAGGAACTGTGGTCCAGTTCTATAATGGAAATGAAGGTCAGAAACTGGAATCTGATTGGCTACAGTGGGAGAAAAATACAGTCCAAATGGATAGAGTGGAATTGCGGGCACGGACTGCGGTCCTGAATCGTATTGAGGTGAAGCTTCTTGTGTTTATTGATGTAATGATAACGGCTCCTGATGGTTATTTGTGTTTAATTACATCTAAGGTGACTGATCAATAGAAGTAAATCAGCTCGGCGGCCCTGGAGTCTCTGCATTCGGCATTTTATCTTATCAGCCTCCGGCATTAGAAAGAGCAGGGATGAAGATATAGGATATGGCCAGGATGTTTCATACAAGGTTGCTCAGACAACTAAATTATGAATCTCTCTCTCTCTCTCTCTCTCTTTCCCTCTCTCTGAGAAAAAACAATGGATCTGCCTCTATTAATAGTAAGATTAGTCAGCGATAAGATGAAACACACGTCTTGTCGGCTGATTCAGATTTCAGAACGTGATTCAGCGTTTAATACAAACAAGAAGTTTATGAATAATAGGATCAAATGTTTCTATCCTGGTGGGTGTGGTTTCTTCAAGCGGGACCCCGCCCCTATCCACAGAGCATGATTATCGCTTTAATAAGGATGAAAATGTTGCAAGTCTCACCAATTTTGGACCAACTGGCTCACTTTATGTTGTTCCCTCACATTCCTGAGACGAATTCTCATAAATTATTCATGGGTGTGTGTGTAACAGAGATAACAGAAACTGAGCACTGTTACTTAAAGATCTGTCCTTTAGATTGCATCATAGCATCACCGTGAGCACAAATCTCTCTCTTTTACTGCAGTTTGAGAATTGATGAAACTTCATCAACTACATTGGTCAAATTCAGAGCAATTAGAATTTCAGATCTAAATCTATAAAGGATGGACAGACTGTATGGCCAAAAGTTTGCAGACAACTTTCCATGATGGCTATATGTGTTTGTTCCAGATTTAGACATAATAATTCCAGATTTAGACATAATAAACTCTACTCTTCTTGGAAGACTTTTCATAAGATTTCTGATGATTTCGCTTCAAGAGCACCTGACACAAAGCATGGTTACTGCTACAAAACAATTTCAGCACAATAAAATTAAAACACATCTATATCTAGTATAGTACAGTAACTGAATCTTCTTTAGGTGTTAATCATATCATGTAAGGAATAAAAGAGGGTGGGTCAAGTTTTATCCAGTGTGGATTTCACAAGATTTTATTCCTATCAAGTCGTTCAGATCAGGTGTGGTCCATCACCTCTCTGAAATGAGACGTGTTTTATTCCCCTTCTACCACAAAAATGTGCCAGTGTTTTTCTTTCATTAATTAAATGGAAACATAGTACTTCAGCGATGGCACAATGGCTTAGTGGTTAGCACTGTCGCTTTGCACCGCCAGGGTCTGCGTTTGATTCCCGCCCCTGTGGGTACTCCGGGTTCCTCCCACTGTCCAAAGATGTGTAGATTAAGCAGATTTGGATAACTGGCGTTCCCAATTGTCGTGTGTGTGGCCTGACCAGGGTGTACCCCGCCTCATGCCCTAAGTCTCCTGGGATAGGCTTCAGGCCTCCCAGGACCCTGTATACAGGATAGAGCGACTATGTAGACGATGAGTGAGTAGTACGTTAGCTGGAGACTCATCCCAGGAATGTCTTAAAAATCTTTTTAAACACATTTTTGTTTTGTTTTGTTTCATTTGTCCATTATTATGAGTTGTAGACTGTAGGCGGTGTAGACTGATTGGTCTTTCAAATTGTCTATAGTGGGTGTTCGAGTGTTTGTGTGTAGTGGGTCGGCACCCCATCTAGAATATACTACCTCTTGTGGCCAAAATTATCAGGGGCAAGGATTCAGACCTCCTGTGATACACAGGATATTCAATTCAATTCAATTCAGCTTTATATATTTAGCGCTTTTTTTGTCGCAACGCATGAGCAAGGCAAGGGTGATGGTGGCAAGGAAAAAAAAAACCTGAGATGACGATAGGAAGAGGAGGAACTGCCTGTATCAGATGACTCGAAGACCATCTTCTTGGTCAAGTGGAACCGTCCCCAGTCACCACACGCATCTCAAGCAGAGCACACGGGGCCTCCAGGAGACGAGATCTCCAACCCGGAGCAGGGCACCAGGATCCAGGATGTGTCAGTCAGGTCCAGAGGGAAGGAAGAGAGGATCTGGATCACAGGCAGCTTGAGAGAGAGAGAGAACATTTAATTCGATATTCACATAATGTTTAAGGTCAATGTATATTTTGTGCAGAGTGCAAGCAGGGATCTGTGATATAGACAATGAACTGATGGATAAAAGGAATTCTTCAATCTGCTCTTTGGCTGGCATTTGTACGGAATCTTGTATGTTATATTGTGCAGCACAGAAATGTCATGTCATATCACCACCCCTGCTATGATTCCTGCTCAGTCGTACCTTATTTATGGAGAACCTGCTGTTTTACACTGAGATCCAGTGCTTAGCTGTAAGAGAAATCTTTATATGAATCTGAAATCGAGTCTTCTTTTAACAACATTGAAACAGAATGTTCAGTCTGCAGCATTCAGATGCACACACGTGCCACTTCTAACACAGTGATAATAAAGAATGAAGCCAGATGGTTTTAGCAGAAGTTTTATAAAAATGCTTTTAGAGACACACAGCAGCTTTTTAAAGCTCAGTGTGGACACGTGGACGGTTCACAGAGGACTTTGTGGTGCGGTCCAGCCTGTTTTTGGAATCATGAAGTGGCAGAGAGTGTGTATGTGTGTGTGTGTCCCCACAAACCTCAGGCTTTTCTTCCAAAATCCTTCATGCCTTCCCACTCACAAGAGGTTTGCACTCACACACACGCACACACACACTACCAGACTTTGTGCCTCTCTCATGCTAGTGTGTTGCTGTGTAAAGCTTACCCTTGATGCTAATTATCACAACATACCAAACTAAATGACAGTTTTGGCTGAAGCACAGCGTTTGGCCGTGACATTCTGAAGGTTTTTTGTTTTTTTGGGTTCTTGTGAAAAGCATGGCGTGGACGTTAGTAAAGGACGTGGAGACTCTGTTTCTCCGTAGCAGCCGTTTCCTTCTGGACATTTTGCTCTGGCTGATGAGAAAATGCTACATCCGGATGATGATGTTGTGCTTGCACGCTTGCTCTTACCTGCATCAGGTCTATCAGGTACAGCCGGTGTTTTTAACATGATAAAAAAAAAAAGAAAGGGGGCGTAACATGTAAAGAACATTTACCTTATAGTTTCATGACTTGTAAATGTAGCATTTCAGCAGTAGGTCATCTTAAAGGAGGTTTTCAGCTGAGTGTTCCAATCCTGTTCTAACTATTCCCTTTTTGTCAACATTTGATATCAGAAGTTTAGTTCTTAATTATGAACCAGAGGTATAAGACTAATGACATCTAAGAAAAGAGAATATTCTTGAATCTAGCAAAAACCTATCTATAATTTCTTAATTAATTTCTTAATTAAGTACAAGATTAGATATAAATATAAAATGAGTAACTACGAAATATGAAATTATTAATCTTATTTCTTATCAAATGTTACTAAAATTCTAAGGCAAAATTTCATGTTCTAATGTTCTATTAATTGTTCTGGTTTATTTAGTTTTTTTTTTTTTTTTAAGAAATAAATTGATAAAACTAGCAAAATTATCTGGCTATAGAACAAGAAACTTTTTTTATTCTAGGAAATTGATGAGAAATTAAAATAGTAATCTGATCTTTGTTTTGTTCTAATCTCATTTGAAAAAATTATAGATGAATTTAACAATAATCAAGATATTTTTATATGCTATAAAAGATATAATTTTGTTGCAGCGTAGCAAGGAACGAGCAAGGAAGTTCATACATGCCACTTTAGCCGCTTTTGTGGTTTCTTTTGTGACACAGTATGACACACTGAATAAAAATGGACAATGGACTAACATACTAGAAAAAAACAACCTTAAATGCAAACACTTTCTACCTCCATATAAACAGGACGTCCTCTCAATAAAACTAAAGAATCCCTATAATGAATGTACAGTTTCAGTAAATTCTGTCCAACCAGTTTGTGACAATGATGTGACAAAATCTGTCTGGACAGACATACAGACAGAAAAGTTTCCGAGACTGGTTTCGTGTCCTCCTGCAAATAAAACATAAAAGCGTGAGTTCTGACCAATGTACAGACAAAACCTTTCTTTTATTTATATTTATAAGTGTTGATCGGTCAAGTTTTCTGTGAGGAATTATTTCACTGGCGTTTATGGAAGATGGAAGGAGTCTCCAGTGTCAGTGAGTTATGTTTTGAAAAAGGGATGCATGGAAAAGTCTTTAGGATTTAATATTTTTTGTGGTTCTTTAGTAACATGAGAATGTGAGGAAGCAAGGGTTTATACAGTATGTACAGTAGATGTTAGAATCGGAACAATCCACAACAATACGTGTGACCCTACATTGATTTTTTATAATATATTTATTTCATTTTCGTACACACAAACATGCCTCGAGGGCACACCATCACATATTTAGCACCTATAGGGCACTTTTCTCATATGCGTGGACATAAAATTTTCTAGCACCTAAGGGAGCCTATAGGGCACTCAATCACATTTTTAGATACCTAGATGGCAGCAACTTAACTTACATTGAATATATCAGGTTGTGAAGTGTCGCCACCCTTTTTCATTTGGGTTTAAAGATTGTCTATGAATCTTGAATTTTATATCATTGAAATACTCCCTCATCTTATTTAAAGCTTTCTTTTTTCTTCAATAGATGACAGAGGGACGTATGTGCCAAGTTCAGCTTCTGGAAAACAGAAAACTGGAGCTGCTGGTTCAGGTGAGATTTAACTCTGTACATTAAAACAATACACTCAACTGGTACTCTAAAAAAAACTAAACTCTAAGCTTGAAGTGTAAATTGTAAATATACTATTTAATATTCATATTTTTAAGACCAAAACAATGAACCGCATAATTAAACAAGTGCACTCGCCTCTATAAAGCACTCACAGAGGCTTATTTATAGATTTAATGGGAAAGAAATATTTTTTTAAACTGTACTTTACAACAATTCACTTGCAGCATGACCCCGCTCACCTACACATCAGCAGGAATCCTGAACAAAGTCAATTTCCATCATGATTTAGGACAATCAGGATAATTGTTGATAGTTAATAGTTAACATCTGTAACTGTGAAATGATGCAAAAAAAAAACTAAATTCTAAAACTTACAGAAGTGTTTTTGTTTCTCCATAGCCGAAGTTGTTGTCCCGTGAACTTCTGGATTTAGTGTCGTCTCACTTCAACTTGAAGGAGAAAGAGTACTTCGGGTTCACGTTCATTGATGACACGTAAGCAACCACTGAAACATACCTACAAATCATAAAACTAATCTGTGTGTGAGACAGGTGAGCTATAAATACGCAATTACTTTTAAGTAGTGGTAGTAGAAACCAAACCTGGAACTAAATCAAAGACCTTTGCTATAATAAAACCACCTACAGCCCACACATCAGTCAGATTTCTCTTTGCTTTTCTCCTAGTGGTCAGAGTAGATGGCTGCAGTTGGACCGCAGAGTATTGGAGCATGACTTTTCCAAGAAGACTGGACCCATCGCCCTCAACTTCCTGGTTAGGTCCGTACTAATTACCTTATTTATCACTGATCAATCATTATATCAGTGTTGATATCTGTGTTAAATTCTGGATCCTGATTGGTCAGAAAATGTTTTTATAGGGGCGGCTCTGATCATTTTATTAAGTTATCTTTTCTATAGCATCTAAATTTTATAGGGGCAGCATCTAAGTCATTCTCGTAAGTTATCTTTTCCATAGTTACAGTTCAAATACAGAATTTGTACAGTGGATACTGAAGAAATTTTAAAACCTATGGAATAACTAAAAGTCTTGGAAATGTGCTGTTATAGTAAAATAATCAAGATACTATAGCATATATAACTATATATAACTATAATAAGCAGAGATACTGTTACCACTGTTAAGTTGATTACAGTTGTATCGTCTGTCAATTATAATATTCTATTTAATAATGAATAATACAATTGGCTTTCAAGTCAAACCGAGACTTGTGATTAAATTTTTGGTGAATGTAGGCTTAAAACACAATGAAAAATATAGTACGGTGATAAGACCCAGTCCCGGTCCCGGTCCCGGTCAAGGTGGCTCTAAACCCTTTGCAGTCATTTCCCACGAACGTTCAGCAAGCGGAACACCTGATTCTTGAAAATCAACAGCTAACTTGTTGGCAACTTGCAGAAGAGACGCATCCATCTGTGTGAACTGTACACACAATCATTCACCAACACCACTTGCACATTACAGGAACTCGGCTGGGAGTTACTGCAACATCCCCCATACAGTCCTGACCTCGCTCCAAGCTATTTCCACATGTTTGGGCCATTAAAGGAGTTCCTGGAAGGCCAGCATTTCAGACATAAAGCAGGCAGTCTGATCATGTCTCTGGTTTACTGGTTTACTTTTAACCTTGATGATATCCAAGCACTAATTTTTACTCTCAGAACTGTGTTCTGTTATTCTGCACAATCAAAAGTCCCGGATTGACTTGAACACTCCTCATACCTTTAATCGATTTATAATTACATTATATGTACAGTATGTTTAGAAATAATGTTGACAAATGTCTACAAAATAAGTTATAATATTACAAAGCCCTGACACTGGAGACTCCTTACATGAATGCTCAATTTCAGAGCACCATTATCAATGATTACTCATGCTTTTATGCTGTTCTAGAAAACTGACCAATCAGAATCAAGCCTTCAACTGTGCTGTGATGTAAGAAAAAAAGTTTAAGTGCTATGTTGTAAATAATAGAATCTTAACATCTAAACAGCTCCTGTTAGCACAATCAGAGTTTTTGAGCCGTCATCACTGATGAATAATCTGACATTTGGAAAATTCCACTGCTTTTTAAAAGTCCACTCCATGATCGTGTTTCTGAAAGCGCTGACCTCAGCGCGCCTCTCCTCATCGCGTTATTGCTTTTTAATGAAATGTGAACGTGCCATTTTCTGCCTCACAGGTTTTACATTGAGACCATTTCTCTGCTGAAAGAGCACACGACGGTCGAGCTGTTCTTCCTCAACGCTAAGGCCGGCATCTATAACGTATGTTCTTAAAAACTCTGCCTCTTCCCAAACATCTGCAGTTTATCAATAACTCAAAAACCAGATTTTTTTGCAGGCATGTTTTCTGTTGAATCTGTTTTACGTCAGCTACAGTAATGTATGCAATATTTATAGCGTGATAATTTTACTGAAATCAGGGTGGACACAGTCTGCCTGAGGGGCAAGGGAGCAACAAAAGAGCACTCTACTTCACTCAATGGACTAAGAAAAGGATCGGAATAAACAGAGGCATCTGGATGGCATTAACTTCATTTTATTCTGCTATAGAGGCACCCCAAAGGGGCGTAGGGGATGTATTTCATCTTATTTTCTCACATTAAAGGAAGCCTACAGGGCACTCCATCACATTTTCTAGCATCTATATGGCACGTTCATCTCACTTTCTCACATGCATGGGTGTGTTTAGGATACTTCATCATATTTCCTAATACACAGAGGGTCATTTTCTTACATACTCACACGTACAGTAGAAGTGGCTATAGGGCACTTTTTCATATTGATTGCATGTAGGGAAGCCAAAAGGGCACTCCATCACATTTTCTAGCATCTATATGGTACTTCATCTCTCTTTCTCACATACATGGGTTTGTTTAGGATACTTCATCATATTTTCTAATACACAGTGGGTCATTTTCTTACATACTCACACGTAGAAGTGGCTATAGGGCACTTTTTAATATTGATTGCATGTAGGGAAGCTAAAAGGGTGCTCCATCACATTTTCCAGCACCTATATGTCATTTCATCGTACTTTCTGACATATATGAGTGCTTTTCGGATAATTGATTAATTTTATAGTGCAAGGGTGCACCATCTTATTTTCTTACATGCTCACATGTAAAAAAAAAAAAAAAAAAAGACTATAGGGCACTTCTTCACATTTTCTATCACCTATATGGCACTTCATTTTTATTCACATGCTTAGATGGAGAAAAACCTTCAGGACACTCCATCATATTTTCTAGCACCTATAGGGCACTTCATCTAAATTTCCCACATGTAAGAGAGCATATAGGACACTCAATCACATTTTTAAACACCTAGAAGGTAACATTTTCTCACCCATATAGGGCACTTCCTCTAATTTCCCTACAAGTATCAGTGCCTGGAGGGCACTCCATCATCAATCTCATTATATGCCAACATATAGGGAATCCTTTAGGGCACTCCGTCACATTTTATTATTATTTACTATACGGTGCTTGCATCTTGTTTTCTCACATATATGGGCACCACAGTTTCTCACCTTATAGCATTACTGTATGGTTCTTCATAAATAAGGAAAACCTAGAGGGTCTTATGTGTTGAAGTACCCTTGAAGGCCCACCATCTCGTTTTCTCACAAGTAGGGAGACTAAAGGGCATGTTATAATATTTTATATATCATTCTGCTACCCTAGAGAGCACTGTCACTGTAGCTGAAATAATTCTTAAAGAAATGGTATAATTTTGTAACCAAAAGCTCTATTTAGTATGTAATGTGTAGATTTTTTTCATCTGAGAGGTGCACCTGCTGAGCATAATAATGATGATAATGATCATCATGATGCAATGTCTTGGTGTCTGAAACGCATCGTCTTTAAACCCGCAGGGTGACATTGAGGTGGAGAGTGAACTGGTTTTTAAATTGGCTGCTCATGCTCTGCAGGTATGAAAAAAAATCACAGACTAATTTTATTTCTCCAGACTTTTTCATTAGCACTGAATAAAAAAATATATATTTTTAATTTCACAGGAAGCTAAAGGAGATTACACAAGGTAAGAAAAATAATCCAGCATTTAGTTTTGTGTTATTGCTTGTTGTGCTGTTTCAGTGCTTTACTGTTGATTACTTCACTATTATTGTGTGATTTCAGTGATGAGGCCACCCGAGAGAATTTAAAGAAACTCCCAACTCTTCCAACGAAAGTGCTGAAGGAGCACCCGTCCCTGGCATACTGGTACGAAGACAGCATCGCAGCCCATAATCCTGTAATAACGTTAAACATTACGTCAAATAAATAAAGAAATAAAGTACAGAGCCTGCACTCGTAATGCTCCTAAAAGCAGTTTCATCTGTCACCTATAAATTAAAAGCAGCCTATTTATTATACGTTCTCACTGCACAGGGTGTATAAATGATGGAACTATAAATACAGTTTGCTCCTGATATTCTATTAGTTCGGTGATTAAAGTATTGGCACCCATACCTTCACAAGTCTGTTTGTACTGTCAGCTATTATTTGTACGTTGAGAGTAATCATCTCTACTAAACCAAGATGAAAGTATTGGCACCCCTGCTTACAATGCTGTCTTGTACGGTAGTGTCATCTAGTATCATCGCACGAAGTCTGTACACCTTACTTATCTAAAGTATTGGCACCCTTAACTTTTACAATCAGACTGTTTTCTGTCTGACAAAGTTTGCACCTGAGATTCACTGGTTTCCAACAAAATGAAGTATTGGCACCCCTAATCATCTGTTCAATTTTAGACCAAAACTGACAAACAAGAAAGAAACAAAATAAAAAGAAAGAAAAAAAAGAAAGAAATAGAAAAACTCATTCTTAGGATAGATGCAGATTTGTCAAAAAATCCTTTTATTTATGGGATACATAGTGGTGTTTTATTGATAACATATTTATTTCTAAAATCCTTATAACAGCCCAGTAATGTTCCAACACTGTATTAAACTCCAGAGTTTAATAATAATTTTTAATAATAGTTATTAGTTCAAGCCTGTATAATAAATTACTTTAAATTGTTAAAAATTACATATGTAACTTGTTGTCATTCTCTCTATCACTTATAATTGTTTATCATTTTTATAATTATTGACAATAATAATAATAATTGCCCTGCGATGGATTGGCACCCTGTCCAGGGTGTACCCCGCCTAGTGCCCGAAGTCTCCTGGGATAGGCTCC
>JAQQZS010000015.1:3585292-3598560 GCA_030068045.1 Platyallabes tihoni | reverse complement strand
TGGAGACCTTTTTTTGTTAAGTACATAACTCCACATGTGTTCATTCATAGTTTTGATGCCTTCAGTGAGAATCTACCGATGTAAATGGTCATGAAAATAAAGAAAACACATTGACAGATAGATGAGAAGTTGTGTCCAAACTTTTGGCCTGTACTGTATCTCTAACTTTCATTTTGACTAGTCAAAACTGAATTACTTGTTAAAACTGTGTTACTGATATCTGTAATGTTAGTTCCATAAGCCATAAGCACCAGGCTCCTCTCCCTTGCTTTAGCCACATATAGTGACTGTTTTACCTCCATGGGTAGACTAATATTTTTGACTAATGTTTATGCAGTGCTGGTTATAAGACCAGTTAGAAAAATGGGAAGGTTGTGTCAGGTAGGGAATCTGGCGTAAAACCCTGTGCCAAGGTGTGTGTGGATCAGATGGTCAGCTGTGGCGACCCCTTGACGGAAATTAATCATCAAACATCAAAGAGTCACAATTTCATCAAATAGTTACAATCTTTAAATTCTCCCATACATAGTAAACTAATATATGTTTAGCTTCTTAAAATAAAACTTTGAAGAATATTCATGGATGGTAATGAAAATAAAAATAAAACCTGGCAGCAAGGTGGCTTAGTAGTTAGCACTGTCATGTCACACCTCCAGGGTTGGGAGCTGGAACATTGCCTCCTGTGTGGGCATGGAGTTTTCACATTCTCCCTGTGGTTGGTGGGTTTACACCAGCTATTCGGGTTTTTTGCACAGTGCAAAGACATACACTAAAGACTTATTGGCATTTCCAGATCTCCCGAAGTGCATGAGTGGGTTGCCAGAAGTTGAAGACCTGAGCGGTAATGTCTCTCAGTGGTAATGTCTGAGGAATGAATAGATGGAAATATAATCTGTAAAGTTCAATGTTGCGAGACTTCTCCAGTTAGCAAAGCTAGTCACAATCCTCCAATAAGACTTTACTTATTTGCCATAAAGTGCATGAAATAGGACTGCCTTTTGTATAGTGCATGTATAGTTTGTAAAGAGTTGGAAGAAATTTCGATGTGTCCTACTGTCTGGTCTGATTTTTATTGTTGCCATGGAAACAGCTATAAAGAAGTACTTTTTTTAACCATTTTTATTAGACATTAAGATTTCAAATATCATCTTGACAATCAGCTTAAGGTTAATAAGGTCCTCTTTACTCAAGTAGATATTGTACTTTGGTCTTATAGGAACAGATGTAATGGCACGGTGCGTTTGGAAGCTGAGCAAACAAGTTTGTCCTAAGCACCTACTACTATATATTTATATAAAGCATCGAAATGTAGACAGGGCATGACTTGAAAATCGACAGAAACAACAATTTCTTGCACAAACCCTACATTTATCTCATGTGTTTCACTAAACCATGAAAAATATACACGTTTGTTTTGGAGGGAATCCAGACACATTTCAAGGGCAGAATTTATGTTTATGTGCACACGAGTGCAGGCTTAGTCATCAGGATTTTTTTTATGGTTTTCCAGGAAATGACAAACTGAACAGACTGTTTTTCCCAACTGGCTTTGTAATTACTATGGACAAAGATTTTTTTTTTTATGTTTTTAATTTCCCTACAATGAATGAAAAAGCAAAGCAGAAAGACCCATTCTATACAAACTCAGCTATAATACAGACACTTATAGGGAATTGTTGAAAGCCTGAAGCTTTGCCCCCACAGCTACTAACTAAATAGTGCATGTGGCTTAAAAGTTGGACTTAAACTGTGCAAATGAAATGTGTGTATTTGCAGGCGAGCAGTGACTAAGCGCACATTTGGACAGACGGGCTTAGTGATCTATACATGGTATGCTAATCACTCTTTGATCAAAACCATCTGGGTGATGGCCATCAGTCAGCATCAGTTCTACCTTGATCGGAAACAGAGCAAGGTCAGTGATATGGCTGCACACACGGGCATACACACATGTAGCACGCAGAAGTGAGCCGGCAGTAGTGCTGAATCGTCCATCTGGATTCTGTCCCGATTTACTGAGCGTACTGTGTCTGACTGAAGTTATCATTAAAAAGAATGGGTGAAAATGCCCCCGAGTGTTAAAGTGCTCGCCCTATCATCCGGAGATCACTAGTTCAATTGCCTGGGTGATGAGGTAGCCGCCCATAGCCGGGGGCTTGGAATGAATTGATTGGCTGAGTCCTCTCAGAGGGGCAGGATGGGAGACACTCTGCACTCTCACATCAATCGTGTGGTGCCCCAATGGTGCATGAGTGAGTGGCGTCACATGGTTCGGAGGAAACACATGATGGTCTTCGGCCCTCCCTGACTGGTAGTAGTAGCCTTGATGGGAGAGTGCCTTATTGATGAATGGGAATTGAACATGACTAAATTAGGGAGAAACTTGGGAAAAATTCACAAAAAAATTATAAAAAATAAAAAAACAATGGGTGAAAATCTAAAACAATATGAAACCTATCCATATTACCTCTTCTCTTATTTAATATTACTACTGCTGCATCAATTAAAAGGAGTGCATCATATATGATTAGATATAGTATATTAGAAATTTGCTGTGGATCTGAAGCTTTTTCCAATCAGGTCTTGCTTAATTGTCTAAGAACATTAAAAAGCTACTTAAATTTTACCATGATTATTTAATTATTGATACTAATTATTGAATCTTTTAAAATGTCAACAGGTGCAAATTTGCAAGAAACATTTTTTTTGTCACATTTGATTTATTTATTATTATTTTATAGTTTAATATTGTGTCCAAATTCAAGTACAGTGTCAAAAGACATTGGGTATAAATGTGAATTGGATATACAGCATACACACATAAAAGGTTATTCAATTGCAAAAAAAATAAAAAATAAATTAGAATATACAGCTAATGATTAATGAGAAGAACTAAAAGGTTAAGGTAGGTAGGTACAGTAGGTCTTTATTGTTTTGCAGGAAAGTGAGTTTTTCACGTCTTCCTCAACAGGCCAAAATGACTGCAGCAAGAAGTTTAGGAGACATCGCTGTGGACCTGACCGAAAATGGGGCTGCAAAAACCACTAAACTTAATGTAGGGACCAAAAACCAGCTCATCATGGCCAGTAATGGGAGCCTTGTCTCAACTGGTGGGTACAAATTTATAATAGTTATTAATAGTTTACTGTCTGTATATAGTACACAAAATTTCATATATAGCAGGATTTGTATTATAATTAATATTTAGGGAACATGAATGTTAATAAAGTTGTGCAAAAATATTAATTCTTACACTATTTTTGTAATATGACGGCTACATCACACTATGATATCACTCAACATTACAGTATCAAAAATACTTACATTTGTTCATCATTTCATTTCTTACTACAATCAATATTTAACAGTTTTCTTAATTTTCTTTTTACTTACTTTAAATTTGTTTTGTTTTTTTTACCAAGTACAATATGCATATTACGTTATACTTGTGATTACTGTATTTTCTCTAAAATCATTATCAGGTTCTGCAGACTCTGAGATGAACGATGAGCAGAAAAAAGAGAAACTGGCTGAATTAAGAGTGAAAGAGAAAGAAATTCAAGATGTACTGAGCCACAAAATGGCCGAGCTGAAGGAGATATGCCTTAGGGAAGCTGTAAGAATACCTCTCTTTTATTTTTAATATTTCATACACTATACTTCTTTTTTAATACATTGTGGATAGAATTTAACTACTAGTTTGATGAGATATATTTTATTTAATATATAATTGCTACTTTATGTTTTCACATTTACAGTACGCTGTAATGTATTGTGATGTTTTGTTCAGGAGCTGACTGGTAAGCTCCCTAAAGAGTACCCAATGAGTGCGGGTGAGAAACCTCCTGGCATCAGGAGAAGAATTGGAACATCTTTCAAACTGGACGACCTTTTCCCGTATAACGAGGTTGGTAATTATTTGCTAAGTATTTTTTTGCTTCCCTGTTATTTTCTGCTAACGTAGATTTGGCTTTTGATTTGGATTAAAATAGAGTAAATCTAATTAAAAGTTAATTTTTAAATGTTGTTTTTTAGTCCATAATATGAATTTGTACATAGGACTTAAATAAAAATAAAGATGATTAATTTCCAACAGAGTTGAGAAATTTGTAAAATATTTACTATAAAGTATTTATACATGATTTAATATGAAGATCTTTTTTCCAAAATGTTCATGTTCATTTAAATCAAATTAAATTTTTAGTCTGATGTCGTTCACCTGATTGATTATTTTAAAATTAAAATTGAATTTATTCAAAATACAGCAATTTTAAGTACATTGGACTTTTATATCTTTTTCAATCAAAATTATTGACAGATTTTAATATTCAGGCGTTTAATATCACGCATGATAAACTATATACCATACTGTGCAACAGTCTTGAGCCCTCCTCATTTCTTCAATTTAAATTCAATGATGTAGATTAAATTAACAAACAAATGTTTTACTGTGACAGGCTGCAAAGTACCTATATATACAATGTAAAAATTGGTTGATTATGTAACAACCTCGTTTCCCTTCTTGTCTGTTCCAACCACTCAGCATTCAGCATCATCAGTATACTAATCACCAGCCTGATCCAAATTATATGGTCTTTTAATGCTTGAATGATTTAGGTCACTAGAAGGTCTCTGTGTGGCTTAACAAACAAAAAACATTCCTCTGAAACTGGTCAGGTACAGGGTCTGGACTGAAAATTATCCCATGAGCCAAAAAGTCCTGGAGAACTATTCCTCAAGACTAAAAATACAAGAACAGCTGGCTCTTAGGAAACAAAATCTGAAGAAATGAGAGAGGGCTCAAGACTTGTAATGTATTGTAGATGTCTGTAAGTGTCTGTTTTTGCGCAGGATCCATACCTGAGGAACCTGGAGAGTCGTTTTGCTCTGCAGAGGAAGATCGTAGAAGCAGCAAAAAAGCTAGCTTCAGAACACGACATCGGCAAAACGGTGAAGAAGAAGAGGAGAAGGAATTGCCTGGATGCCATGCAGAAACTTCAGGAAATCGAGGATGAGATGAACCGTTACCGTGTGAAGAAGGGCAAGAGACCCACTCAAAGAGCCTCGCGGATCATCGCAGGTATGTTTAGAAAGGTGTCCAGAATGAAAAGTACGAGTTCAAAGGGATCAAAAGCAGCATTGGTCTTAATTGCAAAGGTTTTATTATCATTAAGAGTGGGTACAATTAACCATTTATCTGTAACCTTTTAGCAAAATTATCATTTTGTTGATGCTGCAATGAATTACACACATTCAAACAACTTTCAGCATTTTTAAAACTAATCAGCTCCTTCGGGCCACTCAGAATTGAGAATTTCTCAGAGCTGTGGTATGAATATAGACATATATTAAAATCAGTGTGCTTTGTGAGGCGTAGAAAACCATCTTAAGGCAAAGTAAATGTCACACAAATGCCCATCATCTATCCTGAAGCGTGCTCATCGAGGTTTCTTTGATTTTGTTCTTCTGAAGTGTCTACCCTATGTACTTAACATGTCATGTCAGGTTTAATAAATCCACAAAGGCTCTCTCTCTCTCACACACACACACACACACACACACCACACATGCCTAATATCTCTCTCTCTCTCTCTCTCTCTCTCTCTCTCTTTTTTTTTTTTTTTACAGAAGAACTGGGTCAGTCAGAATGCAGCTCCCTTTCTGACAGCATCCCTCTGGATGAAAGTATGTGAGAAAATAAAGCTAAAAACCTGTCATTTCAGTAGCATTATAGTTTATCGTAGCAACTAAATGCAAAATGTTTTAGCTTTAAGCATTAGATTTATCACATTTCACTTCACTTTAGCAGTGTGAACTATTTTCTCAGACCAACATGGTTTAAATTAGCATCCAGTTAAACATTTTCCTCACAGATACTTATGTAAGCTCAGTTTTCTGCCACATAAAGTGAAGCTTGCTTACACTTTATATAAACAACTTGTGTGTATTTTAAGCGGGGGGTGGGGGGGGGGGGGTATTTACCTCAGCAATTTCCTAAAGATTCCTGCTAATATTTTCAGCAGTCTGCTAAACATCTTTGACCTTTTCCTGATACATTCAGTTTAAAATGTGTACTGTACTATGTTGCTAAGTTTGTTAAAGATAAACACACACACACACACACACACACAAAAACCCTTTAAGCATTCAACTAAATTCAACACCTTTCCAATTTTTCTAAACAGATAGCAAAAGATTTCTGCTACAGCACATTCACTTTAGCAGCATAAGCATTTTAGCATTTTCCCATGCTAACATTGTTTATGTTAGCAGCCTTGTAAACATTTTCTAAACAGATACTTAGTTGAAAATCCTTGCTCATTTTTTGGTGACAAGTGAAAAGGCTCACAAAGTTTGTGTTTATTTTATAAGCAAAAGCATTTACCTCATTAGTTTGCTAAACATTTCTGCTAGCATTTTAGCAGCCTGCTAAGCATTCTTGACATACTTCAACTACAGTTAACTGGAAAATGTATGCTATGTATGCAAAATGTATGCTATTTTTGCTTTTTCTTAAGCGTCTAAGATAAATCTTAGATGTTAGATTTTTCAACTTTTCCTAAGGAGCTAGCAAAACATTTCTGCTACAAATTTAGCAGTGTCTCTAGTCTCTCTAGCAATGTAAAACATTTTCAAATTAGCAGGATGCTGACATTTTTTTCTCTCACAGATATTCATTTAAAAAGACTTAAATACAGCCACATACATTTTATTCTTGATAACATGTTCACAGCTTTTGTTTATTTTATGAGGAAAAATATAAAAGTTTAGCTGAGAAATTTCTCCTACATTCTGTTTAAAATTTTTTGCTAAATCATGCTTTTCTGTTACAAACATTCAGACTAGCCACTGCTGTAATTTTAAGTGGCTGCTACAGAGGTGTTACTTTAATTGTTGTGTTAACCACAGTTTTTTTTTCTGCTTTAGCAAATTGCAAAATATTTGCGCTAAAACATTTTTACTTGTCACATACCAAAATGCTGTATATTTTTACTACTAGCATACTGTTTAGCAGCAATATACCTACACCATAAGCACAAATTAAGTTAGCGAGTTATTACACATTTTTGCTAAATATTGCTTAACAGCTTATTAAATATAACACCTGTTCAATTAAATAGTAGACTTGGTTTGTTTTTAAGCACAAGACTTTTTCTTTTTTTTACTGGCAAATTGTTAGAAAAAGTACAATATAATTGTACAATAGATATATCTTGAAATGTCTTCTGTCATATGTGTATGCGTCCGTAGATGATGTTAGTCAGCGTCGGCGGTCTCGCTCCCTGCAATGCTCTCCGTTACTCAACGCTCCTCCCACGGTCAGCTTGGACTATGATACACAAAGACGATCCTCTGAGAGCGACACACACCATGACACTACACTCAGCAGGTGTGTGTGTGTCCTCAATATGATGTCATCCTTTTGTTAATATGTCCTCTATTTATGACCTCGTCTCTGGTACTTTGTCTCCTCTTTGTAACCGGAAGACTGGAGTGTGATGGTCAGTCTGGTTTGTATTACACCTCTCATGATGCCTCCTCAGCCAGCAGCAGTCCCTATAAAACCGTCCCTCGCAGGCAGGCGGAGCTCCAAAACGTCGCACAGACCCTTGCCCTGACCCGTAACGCCTACAGCAGCAGCCAGCTCGGGTACAGAAACATTGTGAAATTTGTGACTTATAATTTCCCTTTAAAAGCAAGTTCTCTGTATAATTTCTTTATTAAACTGGCAGGTCTGACGGTCCAGGCCACGCGTTCCGGCATCGCAGTGGAAGTTTGGAGTCTCAGTCTCATTTCCTTTGTTATTCCGGTTCAGAGAGATCCGTTTTTCCAGGTCGCCGTAGCAACAGCAGTGAGATCCTGGATGATTGTTCGTCGTGCACAAGTGTGTCCAGTGCCGATTTTGGCCCTCCTTGTCCTTCCACTCCTCCGTATCTCATCCCTTCATCGCTCCATCACCAACCCAACACAGGCAGCATGCCAAACCTGGTGCCCCACCACACACACACTCATGCTCACGTACAAACTCACCCACGCACACCATATAGCCCTGCTGCATATTACGTACCCGGCTATGCCACTTCTGACTATGAGCCATACGCTAATGCCAGTGCTAATGGTGCTTACGTATACGAGAATGAACTCGAAGGACACTATAACGTCAACCCCTCATACCATGCGCATGGCTACCATGGAAATGGGCGCAGCAAGAATTATGGGATGGTGCACAATCCGTATGCAACACTGAGACCTCCAAGAAGCAGGAATGAACTGTTGGCTAAAACCATGCAAAAAGCATTAGTAGTGGAGCATCTAAGAGGCTGGTACAATCGCAACACTGCGGGAAGGAGGCCGGTCTATGGCTACGAATATGATCGAGGATACCAACATCTGGGCTACCAAACATTACCAGCTCCATTTAGCAGATCCAGTAGGACCAGCTCTTATTCATCAGGTAACGGCATATCCACTGAAAATCTCTTTAACTGAATCTCAGAAAATTCTTCATTACATACCTAATGAGTCAAGAAAGTGTGAACTGTGGTTGTACAGTACACAGTTGACTAAGTTTGCAAGCTAAAACCAGGTGTGAAATTGGTGCTAATACAGATGACCTGGCACATCTAAACATAAATAGCTAAATATTCACATAGCCAGCTGTATCCCAAATACAATGCATCACTAAATGGTGGACTGCAGGCTGGTTACAGGCCAAATGGCAGTTCTATCCGAAATAAGAATAATTAATATACCAGTAATCTAGCACCTTTCCATCGAGGTGGGCATGGCTATACACATCACTCACCAGAGCCAATCAACCCAATAAATCACTGTGTATAGACAGAGTGTGTGAAAAAACAGAAGGTGATATACCTATAAGCTGGCTGCCAGCCAGCTAAAAACTTACAACAAAACGGAAACGAAAGCACCATAAGCACTTTTGGCTTACTCCAAAAAAAAAGGAAAGTAGACTATGAAAACCGAACCTTTAAAGATGAATGTCAATCAATATATGTTTATTTTTCCTGCAGGACCAGTTTGTCTCATATTTCCAAAACCATGTGGATAATAAAAAGCTCCACTATGAGACAAAACACTGGCCATTTGAGCAAACATTAAGGCTTATAGATACCTGACTTTTTAAATTCAGGACCCCTGCCATAACACCATATATGCAACCTGATTCCCCGCATCACCATTACACCATCTGTTCTACCTTTGTCCTATTGCAGTGTCCTCTACAGCTAGTGGAGGAACAAACTGGCACACGAATGCAGATTTGGGGCGGAGCGAGAGTGAAGTGGATGGAGACATCACCCCAACATCCCAAAAGTCCTTTGCTGGAGCCTACAGTCCCACACGTAGCAGGTGAGGGAAAATGTTCAGAGAGGGAAAATGTTCTGCAAACGCTAAATATAGTTTTTATTAGCTTGCTCATTTGTATATTGTGCTTTGTGAAAATTGCTGGAAGAAATACCGTAATGCGCAAAAAAAGCATTCCAGCATGCTTGGAGTGCTTTGGTGTTTCAACGAGGATTTAGGGTTGACGGCAGATTGTAAGAGGTGGGTGCCTGGGTTCCAGAGAGGGTTTAGGGATGGTTTGTAGAGTGGAAGGTCATGTGTTTGGGTTTCAGCAAGGGTTTGCAGTTAAAGGAGTAGGTACAAAAAAACTGGTCAGGTACATGGGTTCAGGGAGAGTTATGGGGTGGGGGTGTAATGTAATGGTTTGATGTTTGTGTTGGGTTTCAGCAAAAGTTGGGGGTTTGTTGATAGTGGTATTGGCTGATTACTTGGGTTTCAGGAAGGCTTTAAGGTTGGTAGGGGGTTAGTGTTCAGGTGTCTGAATTTTAGTGAGGGTTTGGGGTTGGTGTATAGGGGATCTGACCAGGTAATTGGTTTAATAAGTGAGTTTTGTGTTTGCCGGTGTGTCAGGTTTCCTACTGAAGGCAGTCCGTCCAGGCGCACCGATTCTCTCCCACACACTTCAGAATGTGGAGATGTGTTCACCAATGATACAGACCATTAGAAGAAGCACAACATGACGGGTACGTTCTTATCTAGGAGACATAATTATGCTGTTTTCTATTTTTTTTTTGGCTTGTTGTTTTATATCTAGTGTACATGGATGCTACAGTTTATACTGCAGCATTTTTTTTTTTTTTTACAGGAGGACCAAATCTCTACCACAGCAGCACAGCACGCATGGGGTGACCTGTCTTCACCTGTTTCCTGTAAAATGTAGAAAAGGGATTTTTTTTTTCTTTTATCGTGCCTTGGAATGACAAGTTCAGTCAGAGGGGTTTTAATCAGAACTTGAAGATATGGAAAAATGGTGATAAATAAAATATTACATGACAAAAATGTTCAAAACTTTAAAGTAATCCAAGTTCGATCAACGGTATGGGTTATAATCCAGTGATGCTTGTGCTGTGTATTTAACTAAGACTGTAGTAAGCACGCATCCTCTTTTTAAAAACTGGTTTATTTGGCTAATATCAATCGTTTCTGAATGTAGGCTGCTGGCAGCCAGACAAAGAAAAGGTGATTGAAAGAGACAACAGCTGTGTCTCAAATTTTACATTTTGTGAGCTCTGTAGGAGGTTAATATGCAGACAATGCACTAGAATTCCCAGGATAGAAAAGGAAGTGTGCTCTCTATATAGCAGAAGTGAGCAGATAAATTAGAGGGCTTTCAAAAATGGCAGACAACATACTGACTATTGCAACAAAATAGACACAAATTAGGTGGGGGAGATTTTTGCATGGCCATTTTTTTCCTCTGGAGGCTCAATAATAGATTTGATTACTTATCGTCAAACACACAGATGTTAAATAGTCCAAGGAAAAATGTATAGTGTAGGCATAGAGTGCACAGAGCACAATTTGAGAATGAGCCTGTAATGAAAGCAGCAATTTTAAATTTTTTAATCCTAAAAACACTGCACTGAGCAAAAGTCTTGAGCACCTCCAATACACACACACTTCTTCATATTAAATTAAATAAATAATGTTGAATTAAAAAAAAAATGCAATCAAACGTTTTACTGTGACAGGCTGCAAAGTGCCTAAAGATGCAATATAAAAATTGGTTGTTTATGTAACAACCTCAGCAGCAACCTCATTTCCCCTCTTATCTGTTCTACCCACTCACGCATTCAGCATCATCAGTATACTAATCACCGGCCTGATCATATGTCAACATCTGCACATGTTTCTCACTGGTTCATGCCTTAAGTTAGATGTTCTTCTTAATGACTTGAATAATTCATAGGTCACTGTGTGACTTTAAAAACAAAAAACATTCCTCTGAAACTTGTTGGGTACAGGGACTGAACTGGAAATGAGACAGACCCATGACAGTCCTTTGGGAAGCTTGGAGAACTAATCGTAAAGATTAGATTAAAAATACCTGAATGTCTGACTCTTTGGAAGCAAAATATGAAGAAATAAAGGGGGGTTCAAGACTTTTGCCCAGTACTAGAAAATAATGCTGAAACGAACTAGTATTAATTATTATTTCATCTTGTAAAAACTAACAAAATATAATATTACCGTCAACCAAATGCAGGTTTATGATTCAGAACCCATCAAAGTACTGATATAAAGTGTGTGCAGGTCAAACAAGACACGTGAAGAACTAATATCACCATTATCATGGGTTATGGGAATGCCTTGAAAAACATCTTTAGAAGACATGGGCTACTTAGGCAGCCTGCTACCCGGGGACGGCGTCCACGCTAAGATCACAGTCCTTGGTGATTACCATAGTATCTCGTGTTACGATTATCGGTGCAGAGATTTTGTTTTTGGTGAAAATGATGAAATCTAGCCATATGAAATCAAGCTGCCTTTTTACAGTCTGTGTTTTAGTTGTATAGCACTGTTTTTGTAGATGAATGAATGTTAAGACGTCAGGAGAATTAGTAACATCCCCTGACTGTATATACGAAAGCAAACTAACGTCTAAAAAAAAACAACAAAAAAACATAACATACATAAATATGAAAACGGTCCAACACTCTGAGTGCACAACAACCGTATATCGGCAGTTATTAAACACTATGTAATATAATGTAATATAATGTAACATACTGTAGCTAATTCATAGTACTCAAACTAGCAAAGTTTTAAAAATCAGATTGGGTTGTGCACTCAGACCTTTAGACCCTAAATGAGAAAAAAAATAAGATGAAAAATTTAACAAGTGAAGCTTCTCTTCTTAAACTTGTATACAATATAAAATAAAAATATAAAACAAAATAAAGAATGGCAAAAGATTCATTGATGTGATATTGAAATTTGAATGTGTGACAATGTTCTTTACAAGGAACTGCATTATAAAACCGTGAATTTCCCCTCAGAAAAAAAGGTTTGAGTGTTTTAAAATGACTTTAGTGTCTATATTAGGAAAAGCATGCAATACAAAAATGACCTGGATGGATTTATTTACACAAGAAATTCAGGATTTCTGAAGTTCTTATAAATCCGGGCAAAAGTTTATAGTAAAATAAACTCATGAAAAGTAGATAAACAAATGGAATTTTTGATACGACTGACTAAACAGTAATATACTGTTGAATTTAAGCTGCTTATTTTTATTGCGATTAAAGAAGACACCCTCATCTGGAGCGACTTACAGAACAGCATGGGAGTGTATATTAAACACATAAAGGTGATAGATTAAGTCGCCTACTACTACTGTCACCACATTAAGTAGATTATTTTTCATTAGCAGCACATCCCAGGGCATGCCGTTTACCCATCTTGTTCTACAAATGTGCGTAGAATAACAATTGATCTTAATTTAATCAAAATTAATCAGATTTAATCAATGGCTTCTGACTGATCAGATTAGAAAATTTAATGGCAATGTGGTTTAACAGATAAGAGATCTCGATAGCACTATTTATTATCTACTAGTAAAAAAAAAAATAATAATAATATATATATATATATATAGTAGTATTTAAAATCTGTCCTTCTCCCAGCTACAGAAAAGTGATTCAGATATGTTTAATAAGCAACTGGATCATACAGAAATAAAATCAGTATCCCAAACATAGTTTATTATTTTTTTTTTAAGTTTTGCACTGAAGCTACAAGGCTAGTGTAGCCCACAAGTAAGGCAAATGGAAAGCCTCCAATTTAGCACGATGCAACAGGTCATTTTTGTTTTGTATCTTGCTTTTTTTTTTAGGGCAGTGGTGGCTCAGTCGGTTAAGGCTGTGGGTTACTGGGTTACTGATCGGAAGGTCGGGGGTTCGAAC
>JAQQZS010000015.1:3557792-3577696 GCA_030068045.1 Platyallabes tihoni | reverse complement strand
GTGTCCCATTTCTTAGGGGAAATATTTAAACCCTTCCCCTTACCACTTCGTTTCAAGGGACAAGGGGAAGGGGTAGGGGTAGGGGAAGGGGTAGAAAATAGAATTGGGATTCAGCCTAAATCTCTGTCCCATTTCCCCACAAACACCGTAATCACACCTAAGGAATTGAACAGTGACAGTGTTGCGTCTGCGCCTTTAAATGGCGAGTGGAATCCCGGATGCAATTCTGTCTCAGAGCTGTTTTCCACTGTATCGGACTGTGAAGTCTTTTGTCGAAATTCGGATTATTTACCATCGAATCAGCTTTACAGGACAGACATTTTCTATCATTGTGCTCCCGAACTGATTAATTGAAACCAGTGAGGTCGACTCATTTCTCCTGAACCCCCCCTTAAACACACAAAATATACCAGACTTTAGACATTTTATATATTCACTTACACACTGAAAATATTATATATAATTGTACAATACACGTGAGCTACTTCTGCGATTGAACCGGAAGTAGGCCTGCGTTGCGTTAGGGACTACATGTATAGGAAATTCATCAACAAGGTTTCTGCTGCATTGTACATTTTCCAGGCTATGCAAAATGTAATTAATATTCTGTAAAATCGGGCGTTTTCTCAGTCTATAAAGATAAACCACACACTCTAAGAGATTGTTTTAAAATCGGGTCAATTTAAATAATAAAGCCATCACGGTTAAACTTGAAATAAAACCGATATTTTACCTGTGAGTTGGGATCGTAGTAAAGTCCCGTCAGAGGATCATAGTAATAACCTGAGCTTTCATCATACTGATATGTGGACACGTCGGGTTCAGCTGAAACAACAACATAACTAGTCATTTAAATAACCCTCACTTTCTGAAAAAAGGTAAAAAGTGAAGCTGCCTCGGATTTCTCCTTCAGAAAAAAAAAACAATCCTGTAAATTCGTCCCTAAATGGATGGAGATAAAGTGAAAACTCACGGTACTGCTGACGCTCATACTGTGTTCCTGGGGTAGCAGGCTGAGGCTTTCCAACGATCTCAACCTACACACACACACACACACACACACACAAAAGCTAAACAAGTGAATCGTTCAAAGAATTTTTTTTTTTACAGATGATTCACTCGTTTATTTTACAGGAAAAAAAAAGGTGAATCACTTGGTGAAGCATTTGACAAATGATTCACTCATGTGTTTACAAAAGAGCTGCCTGAGTAGACAAGTGAATCAGTTAGAGAACCATTTTGCAAGTGACTCGCTTATTCATTTATAAACAGGTTTGTTTACATAAAGAAGTGAATTATTTAAAAATTATTCATTTATAACAGGGTTTTTGTTTTGCATAAACAAGTGAATCAGT
Source organism: Platyallabes tihoni (assembly GCA_030068045.1). NCBI lineage: Eukaryota > Metazoa > Chordata > Actinopteri > Siluriformes > Clariidae > Platyallabes > Platyallabes tihoni. Next base: position 3,576,341 of record JAQQZS010000015.1, on the reverse strand, counting down.
TAAAGAATTATTTCCAAATTATTTAATTATTCAATTACAAAAACATTTGATTGAGTATACAAGCGAATCAATTAATGAATCATTTAGCACATTATATTTATATACAAAGGAACAATTACTTTAGTAAAAAAGTTAATTGTTTGGAGAATTATTTAATAAATGATTCACTTATTCATTTACAACAGGTTTGATGGCATAAACAAGAGAATCAGTTAAAGAATCAGTTTAAAATTACTCAATTTATTATATTCAATTACTCATTTACAAAAAATGTCTGATTGAGAAAACAAGTGAATTGGTTAAAGAATCATTTAGCACATTAATTTATACATATACCAAATAAGATTTACTTTTACTTAGTAAAGTCTGAAGAATCACTTAGCAAAAGATTAATTTATTTGTTTATAAAAGGGATGCTTGCTTAAACGTTAAACCGAGTTAATGATTTAGCAAATTACTTACTTGTTTATTAAGGTTTGCCTGAGTAATGATTTAGTGATCCATTAAGCAAATGACTGTAAAAGATTTGCTTGAATAAGTAAGTCAAACAAAAACATATGCCAAATGATTCTCTAAATGACTCGCGTGCTCACTCGAGCAAACCTTTAGTACATTAATAAGCGAGTCTCCTGATAAATGATTCACTAAAACGATAACTTGTTTATTCAAGCCAGTCATGTCTGTAAATGAAGAAGTGAATAATTTGCTAAATGATTGTATAATCAGTTAGGATTTTGAAGGTGCACATGCAAGTGTACTTCACTTACTAAAACACACACACTTCTTTATTACAGAAATATAACAATCTTGTGTGTTAAAACGTGGAGAGCTTTACCTGGTTCGGCCTTGCGCTGATAACTTGCGAGTGTATCTGTGTGAGTGCGGGACTGATGGCAGCACCTTCGGTTACCGTGGGAACCAGAGCAGCTAAAGGTAAAACAGCAAATTAGTAAAGATAATTAAAACAGTTGTCTTTATTGTCCAGGATTTTCCCCTTATGAATCTCACCTGGAGTCACGCCCACCCCTTCGTTTGTGCCGATTAATCCTGGAGCAGAGTTCGTCACAGGCCCCGCCCCTATGACCACCCCGGCCCCTTGATAGCTAACTGCTTCTGCAGTAACTCCTTCCAGTCTCTGCTGCGTGAACGCTGATGTTGCTGCCCCCTGCTGGTACAAGCTCACGTCTCCTCCTGCAGAAAGCTGATGTGTGAAACAGAAAACTGAGTTAACTCTTAAATATGCACTGACAGATGAAACATGAAAAATAAAAAAAAAGTGTGACATTTTTAAAGTGTCTAAATCCAGTAATTTAGGAATTACAAAATTTACAAGAACTGAACATCCAACCCATACAAGTGATTCACTGGATGCAGTTTAGTTTCTCCATGATTAATCTGTAGTGTTTGTGTGTGTGTGAAAGAGAGAAAGAGAGACCTGGGAAACCGCCCACTGTGCTGCAGCAATGGCTGTACTTGCGACTGTAGCCGCACTCACACGACTGCTGTCAGTCACACTCGCCTCTCTGAAAAGGAACCCAAGTAAAAGAGACGAAGATAAGGGAAGGTAAACAGCTTGACAATCAGGAGCAGGCAGGTACGGTGGCCGAGAAGTGCAAAACAAAATAATAAAACTAAACAAAATGACAAATTTAAAATCAATAAAAAGGAAAATAAAATAAAACCAAAAAAACACTAAATTACAAATCACAAAAAACTAAATACCAAATCAGAAAGCATAATTCAGACAAACCGGAAAATGTAGGTATAGTTTGCGTCTTCTGGTTTAGACATTTCGTTTCCCGTTTTGTTATTTTGTTTTCCGTTTCGTTATTTTGTTTTCGGATTAGGCTTTTTTCCCCGTTTTGTTATTTTGTTTTTGGATTAGGCTTTTTTTTTTCGGATTAGTCATTTTGTTTTTTCGTTTTGTCAATTTGTTTTGCACTTCTCGGCAACCGCAGGCAGGTATGAAAGGTGCAATAAGAGACCATGACTAGTAGAATTAACTTCAGGTCATATAACTCTCCTGGTTGCACAGCATGCAATCACCTTGTAGTTTAACATGTTGTGGAAAAAAAAACCTTAGCTCGACTTTTTGTCTAGGGCCATGTTCACATGTAGCCGTGTATTTTTAAAAACGGAGGTGTTTCTCTGAGGTTTTGGTCTTTCGTCTACATGCAAACAAAGTTTTGGTCGTTAAAAACAGTTTTTGGAAAACTGTTCAAAGTGAAGATGTTCCAAAACTCAGTTTTCAGTGGTGGTGTGTGGTTGTGCACGGGGAAAACAGAGATTTTGGCTTTTTTGTAACGTCACCCTGAGTGCCAATGGTGTCAACGACCCGTCAGACAGCGACTGTGGTTTTGAACGAGCCCCACCTGACTTCTACAAAGCGCAACCGGTGATGGCGTTTTCTCTAGACATCTGATATGGAGGCTCCTAAAAGCACTAAACAGGGCGTTTTTCTATTTTCATGTGGACAAAGGTATTTTTAAAAATTAAGTAGAAAAATATGTGTGGATATGGCCCAAGTGTGATGTGAAGAGAAAAGCTTACAGCTAATCATCAAATATATTCATAGTACAGGATAACGACTACAAGTCCACCCATATGTAGGAATCTATACATTTCCTATTAATATTACATTATGTTTAATAACACTTTTCAGTCTCATCAGGGAGTTTCTCCAGGAAAATAAAACCAGAGACATGGGGTAATGTCTCTTTCTGCCTTGTATAGATTTTGCCAATACAGATTAAGAGGCTTTGTTGAGATTCTAATGTTTGTCGTGTACTTGTGATTGTTTTGTGTACCGTTTCGAGCCCTTGGCGAACTCAACAGTCACATTTTTCCCATCGATGGACAGCGGAGGCTGAAGAGCCTGAAGGATCTGCAGCAGCTGAGACGCCTCCTGCGAGACAAAGACATAGCCGGGGTGATGAAGCAAATCAGCAGCTTGTGATGAACCTGAACTTTGTAAAACAAGGAAATTGACAAGTTTGTCTTGTGAGTTTTCTTCCTCCCTTTATCTCTCTTTTCACCTTCCATGTCTCTTAAATTATATTTAGCTACTTTATTTCAAGTTAATAAAGTATATAATGTTTCACTATTAATAAAGTATATGTTTGGGCCATTAAAGTATTCAAAGTACAGTAAAACCTCGGATTGCGAGTGTTCCGCAAAACGAGCAAAGATTTTTAATAAATTTTGACTTGAAAAACGAGCATTGTCTTGTCTTGGTTTTTCTCTCTCTTGCGCTGCGGAATTGTAGGTAATCGTCTCCCCTGCTGGGTCTTAGTGCACGTCTCTTACTGGTATAATCAACATCCGTGTGTGTGTGCGTTCTTCTTTCTCTTGCGCTGCGGTGTGTGTGTGTTGTGTGCGCGCCGGTTCACACTCTCTCACACACACACAAACACACATTAAAGGCGAGAGAGAGAGAGAGAGAGAGAGAGAGAGAGAGAGACCGAGCACGGTGTCAAATTACGCGTGCACACACACAGCGCACACACACCGCAGAGCAAGAGAAAAACACACACACAGCGCCTGTGCACATAAACGGAAACACTTATCTGTCGGGATTTATTTTTAATTTTTTTAAGGTGAAGTGCAGGTTAATTTGTTTTATTTTTACTTTATATTTTGTGTTAATTATTTTTATGTATTTATTTTTTGGGGCTGTGGAACGACATAATTTGAGTTTCCATTATTTCTAATGGGAAAATTTGCTTTGATTTACGAGTGTTTTGGAATACGAGTCCAACGAATTGTGCTTGTAATCCAAGGTTCCACTGTAATAATAAACACTAAAGTATAGTGCCTTCATTTCGAGAGCTAATAACATCGTAGCTTAAAGACAAAGAGAAGTGAAAGATACTGTATATATAGAGCATTCCTTGTGTCCTTCAGAGGATGGTATGTGCTGTAGATGAGGATACTGTACCACGATGGTGGTGAGCTGTACGAAGGCGAAACCACGATTCAGCTGCGTCTGTTTGTCTTTAATGAGCCGGACGTTGGAAGAAGAGAGAGTGGCAAACGGCGCCAGAGATGACAAAATGGCCTCCAACGTGGTGTGAGGGCCAAGATTCCTGAGGATTAGGGCTAAGATCAAACACACACGGATTAGCGATGCAATTAAAAAAGACTATTCATAAACATCATAAAACAACAGGACGATGTCAAGACTTCTTGTCTCACATTTTATTTATCCACTTTGATTTATATTGCAAATCAAAACCTAAATATGGTTGCAAGCAACAATGAGCGGGTCCAAGCACCCCGAGCCATCATCACCCGGGTGCACAAGAAATACAATGAGCACAGAGGACATACCATTACCATTATTACATAGTTTTAGAACAGGGGGGATTTTATGTCTAGACCTCCAAAAAGCCCCAAAAAACAAGCATTACACTATGATGTCACACAAAGTTATAAACCACTTTTTGGCCCAAGTTTAAGGCGTCATCACGGCTAACCCGTTTGGGATATCAAAAATCCCTTTGCAATTATGCATCCTCAACGTCTTGAGATCAAATAGGCCTGGTTTGGTGGCGATCGTATAAATCTCACCATCAAAATACATAAAAATACATTGGGTGCGTTTGGAAAACGAGCCAAAATAACTGACTTCCTGTTGAGTAGAGCCCATGCAATGCGAAAATTGTTCAGCTCACTAAACTCTAAATGTGTACCAGGTTTCGCGTGAAATGTGTATGAGCCCAGACTCAAAGGCATCCTAATGGAACAAAAATCACACACTATGATGACATGGGGCTGATGTCATAGTGCTTGGACCCTAATTATGGAAAACCCCTGCTGAGTAAAAGCGGTGTGTGTGTGTGTGTGTGTATGTGTGTGTGTAACGAGGTCAGAGGGATGTACTGTCGTTTGCTGCCTCTGCGGTCTGAGATGAGGCGGCGACATTAAGCAGAGGGGTGGCTGTCTGATAGATGCTGGGAAGAGGCAGTAAACCCTGGGACGAGTCCTTTGACTGTCTCGGGGGTAAATCTTTATGTGACATGGCCAGTTTGTGCTCGGCGTCTGAAGAGAGAGAGAGAGAGAGAGAGAGAGAGAGAGAGAGAAAGAAAGGAAATTTCACCAGCACCATACAGACACATTCATTACATGCTCAAAATCCTGAAGGCTCATTAAAAAAAACTTTATACTGAATAACATGTTCCACTTTTAATCTTGTCAGTGAATTTATTGCAGTCTGTAAACTGGTGTTTTATTCCAAAAAGGTTAAGGAATTCCTGCACTAATGATAACATGCACCATAAACTAAACAGGAAGTCTGTTTTTTTTCCTCTAGTGTGATTTACCTGCTTTTGGAACTCCACATTTGAAACATTTCTCCCTTCGCTTGAAGTTCTGCACTCCACACTGAAATGTACCAGACAGCATGTTAGACAAACACAAACCAGGCGTAAATGACCACACACTAGGCAAGTTGAAATACTGAAATACTTTGTAAGCTGAAAAGAAAAGTAGCAACATAATGAATCATATAGGAATCACGAACACAACAACGCCTCGCCTAACGTACATACGTTCTGTGAAATGGTGATTTGCGTGTGAACACCGTATTACAAACTTAGAAAGGATATATGGTACACTAGGGACGTTAAATCATAAATCATTACTTAATTGGCTGACATTTAGAATAAACAGATTAAAAAATGTAATGGTTAATGTTTGTTTTGCATAATGCTTCTCCATAGCACACGTATTGTGCACAATATTGATTATTTTTAGTAGCTTTCTTTTTGTCTGAATGAGACTGAAAGAAATAAAAGAGAGAAGCTGTAATTTCAACAGCCATTTTTGAAAGAGTCTGTTTCAATTATTTGGACTTTATTAGTTTGTCTCATGCAAATAAATTGTTGCAATTGTGCGCCTAGAACATTTTAAATAAAATTTCAGTTCAGAAAAAAAAAACAAAAAGGTGCTTCTTATTATTATGTATTATTAATGTTTAATTCATTATTGATTGCTAACGTGTTCAATATCAGTTTAAAATGTGCGAAATTTTAAACCCCATAGAATTCTGTAGTGGTCAAAACTTCCCATAACACATTCCTAAACCTTGTGGAAAGCCTTCTCAGAAGAGTTGAAGCTGTTATAGCTGCAAAGGGGGCGAGGCCAAAATAATATTAAACTCTATGCTTCATACGCATGTAAAGACAGATGAGCGAATACTTTTGGCAATATAGTGTACATCACTAATTTTAAAAAGTTTTTAACAATAAAATAATAAACATTTTTATCAAACCAGTTTTTTTTTTATAAACCAGTTATTTGTCTCACCTCACACCAAGTGTTTGATTCTGTACTTAATTATCGCTCGCTCAATTTATTATTTTTTTTATTCAAGAAAAACAAAAAAAAATTCTGCACATAATGGTGAATAAATGTCATTAAAAACTATTATAACATGCGTGTACCTTGTTACAGAGCCAGTCCTCGTTAGCACGTGGCTTTGGGTCACTGTAGTGCATAGACACCCTGTGTCCCAGAACAGTGAGCACTCTCTGATGGATGGAAAAAGAACGAGAGAAGGAGGGGAGAAGAGAAAATACGGCAGTCAGTATCAAAATAAAGAAAAAAAAAAACACTACAGACCTCAGCTCACAGAAAGAGAGAGAGAGGGAGAGAAAGAAAGTAAGAGAGAGAGAGAGATCACCTTCAGCCAGAGAAAATTGGGACGGACGTGCCAGCCTCTCTCGGCCATTACCACTTCACCACCCCTCAATTTCAGGGGTAACACGCGAAATATACCTGCAGTTATTTCCTATCCAATGCACAACCCGTCGTTATGAACAGGCAGGTAAGACACGCCCCTTTGTCCTGATTGGTGGATTGCCTTTACTAAAAATTGACTGTAAAGGCCATATGCTTTGTACACAAATGGTACAATTTCTTTTAAGAGCAAAGCAGAAATCTTATGCATTACCACAGCCAGAAAAAAAAAAAGAAGAAAAAAAAACAACAACAACACTCCAGTGACTATGCGCACACGGAGTGCGCTTGTGTGTGTGTGTATGCGTGCGTGTGTCTGTGTGTGAAGTGACCTGGTTGGTCTCCATCCAGCGGCTGGCCTCCTGCAAGTGATTAAACTCGACGAAGGCGAATCCTCGGCTCTGACCTGCACACACAGCGCCGAGCCACAACAACATAACATCGCAGTGAGGGGTTAATGCAGTCACTCGGACAGAGAGAGAGAGAGAGAGAGAGAGAGAGAGAGACAGAGAGACAGACAATGTGTAATGTGTGCTTATAAGAATGTGAGATGGAACAGGAAAGAGATCCACTGGTTTTGCTTTGTTAACACACAAACTAACCACCCATGCGTGCACACACACACACTCACACACTCAAAAAGAGAACTTCATATGGTCAGTCAGAATTTCCCAAAACCACAATTTTTTAAACTAAACTTAAATACAAAGTGTGTCCTCTACATTCTGCCTCATTTAAGCCCAATTTCAACTTTCCAGGCCCCCAGTTCCCACATTCCAGGCCCCCAGTTCCCACATTCCAGGCCCCCAGTTCCCACATTCCAGGTCCCCAGTTCCCACATTCCAGGTCCCCAGTTCCCACATTCCAGGTCCCCAGTTCCCACTTTCCAGGTCCCCAGTTCCCACTTTCCAGGTCCCCAGTTCCCACTTTCCAGGTCCCCAGTACCCCAATTCCCACATTCCTGGTTCCCAATTCCCACTTTGACATTCCAGGTCCCCAATTCCCACTTTCCAGGTCCCCAGTTCCCACATTCCAGGTCCCCAGTTCCCACATTCCAGATTCCAGGTCCCCAGTTCCCACATTCCCTTCACAGATCCCACTTTGCACTATTTGTAACAAAAATCGTGTAAGTGGGAACTGGGCTTTACAGACATGACAGATCCTGTGTCATACCTCCTGATAGAAGATCGTCCTCCGCTTCCTTTGAGTCTCACAAAAAAAAATTTACATTTAAAATAGAATTGTATGACCCAACACGTACCGTGGGCCAAAAGCAGGCATTATGAATTCAAATGGTTTTCATAATGGAATTCAATTTACATCCTTTAGTACAGCTTTCCCACTGAAGAGCATGACTCGGGGAACGACTAATTTGGGAAGATGTGTATCCTGACTGAGTGTGTGTATGAGAGTATGAGTGTGTGGTGGTCATATTTACACCCATGTTTGACTTACCTTGAAACTCTGAGCTCTGAATTCTGTTCATCATTTATGATCTCAGTGCGTTTAAGATATAAATTAGAGAAAAGAAAAGAAAAAAAGAAAAAGCACAGATATTTCCATGTTCTATTTTAGCAACAAGCGATGCAGCGGACGGTCATAAACATGGGTGTGGGTTTTCCTCCTCAGGTTCGTATCATCAGTGTGAAGAAGCTGATATGTTATTGATCTGAAGCAAACAACTGCACGTACAGTACACGGCGCGTTCGAGAGCAGCGCTTTTGCTTTTTTTTGTTTGGCTTCTGTTAGGGCATTTGCACTTTAGTCACTAATGATTTGTATTTGTTCCCAGGAACGAGTGCTCCCCTCCTCCCCCACTGCCCAGCGTTCACATTATTTTTGCTCTCGTACTCGGGTACACCTGTGTATTTACACTCTCTGATCCAGCAGGTGGCAGTATGTACATAATCGGTTTGTAAGTTGCCATTAAACACAAGAAAAGAAGAAAAGAAGGAAGTCAACAAGTCAACTTGTGCCATGCCTAATATAACTGATTTTCAGTAAAAATAAATTAAAAAAATGGTCAAGAGAGATGCTGTCATGTGACTTCCTACTTCATCAGCTATGGCTGTGTGGGTCAGAGAATGAAATCGAAGCGTGCTACATGCACAAGGAAATTTAGGAGGAGACCGATGCCACTGATGATGTCATGACGTAATAGCGAGCTACTTCGATGTTCAGGTACGATCGGCTTCCCTATCCGATTCGATATCTGCATGAGCACGGTGTACTGAGCCCGAGACCACCTCTTCAAGCAGACTCGGGAACGATTGTGTTTTCACTGCCTGAGTCATCCGGGTGTTGTTTGTTTCTACCACTCTGTATAACGCTCCGTGGAGCAGCACAGGCTGTACTGTAGGTGATTGTATCAGGATGGAGGAGGTTTAAAAAGCTTGTTAAACTGTTGGTGGTGGTTTTAAAAAGGAAACATGAAAAATAAATTAATAAATAAAAATAAATGGCCTGATGGGAAAATTCTCACCTGATGATTTGTTCCTCATGAGGCGAACATCTCGTGGCTGAATCCCCTGAACCTGGAGCAGGGCTCGAATCTGACAAACACACACAAACATATATATAAGGTGCAAAGGAGAAACATATTAACCACATAAATACTGAATATCATACAAATACATATAAATCTTGTGCATACAATAAATACAAATCTAAAAAAATAAATAAATAAAAATTAAACCACACAAAGCAGGTCATCATCAAAAAAGTTATTTTTCTTATATGAAATTTATTGAAATTATAATCAATCATGTAAAAAAAATATACCTGAACTATTTTATATTTAATATATATTAAAATATTAAATAGGTGATAGAGAGAGATCTAATAATCTTATACAATTAAAATCTAATAAAAATTATTTTAAATGATAAATGTGTTAATATGCTCATTTTAAATTGTGATTTTAACGACTTAAATAATATTTAAATATTATTATATTTTTCATCCAATAGTTCAGTTAAAAATCACAAGAAGAGTTAGAATTCACAATGATCTGAGGTAATGATCAACGTTGTACCTTTTATGCGTGTGTGTGGGAGGGGGGTTGTGCGTGTGTGTGTGTGTGTGTGTGTGTGTGTGTGCGCACGCACCTCATTGGCGGTGGCGTCGGGTGGGAGCATCCTCAGCATGATGATGTTGCTGGGTTTCTGGTCTTCGGCTCGGTAATCCTGATCACGCAGCTCGGCGTCCTCTACGCCCGACTCCGCCCTGTAATTCATCTCTCCGTCCTCGTCCCTCCATCCGCCCTGTTGCCGGGGAGGAGTAAAGACGAAGGACATAAGGATTCTTGCTAGCTAATTACAGACTGTGTCTCAGATTTCACAACAAACCACTAGTAATGAGAAGAAGGTTTAGATGCCGCCTCGGATTTATTCCATCCAGATGTTTAAAACACTACCACCATTTTGTCAAACAATGTTTATAATTACTGTTGTTGCTATTACATGAACCAATTAGCTAAACCACTAAAGTAAATAAGATTTACACTTTATGGAGAAAACAGGGGTGAAAAGAAAAATATAAGACAATACAAGAAACATAGCTTGTTATGCTTCCTGTGTTGATCCTGATGCTGGTGCTAAGATGATCCACGTGGTTTCGAGAAAGCGAGCAAGAAGGAAAAAGAGGAAAATAAAGAATGTAGAATAAGCTGTGAGCTGTGGAATAAAAGAACAAAAGGCAAAAAAAAAAAAGAATAAAAACTAAGAAAGCAGGAGTGCAGAAAAAAGAAACCAGAAAAAGGAGTAAAGGTTTGGGGGAAAATCGACAAAAAGGAATGAAAGAAAGGAAAGAAAAAGAGAAAATGCTTCAAAAAGAAGAAAAAATATTAATGAAGCATGAACAAAAGGAAGCAGGCAGTAAACAAAGAACTGAAGAAAAGACAGGATGAAGGACTAGAAGGAGCAGTGCAGAAAAAAGGGACACCATAAACAAAAGAACAAGAAGCAAGCAAGAAGGAAAAACTAATCAAGACGAAAGAAGGGCTGTGGAAAAGTGAAAACAAAAATGTAAAAAAGAAAAAAAAAAGCAAGCAAGGGAAATGTTTAAAAAATAAAAAAATATTTAAAAAAATAAAGCATTAAGAGAGGAAGCAAAAAAGGTGAGAAAAAAATACAAATAAAAGCATAAAGAATGAAAAAGCAAGGAAAAAAAAGAGTGTCAAAAGGAAATAAAAAAAATTACTAGAAGAAGGGCTGTGGGGAAAAAATTATGAAAGAAAGAAAGAAAATCTCATACATTCAGTGAAAGGCTGAAAAAAGGAAAGGAAGAAAGAACAAAAACTCAAGCAAAAAGAAAAGCAAGCATCAAAAACAGAAAAATCTCAAAAGGAGAAGAATGAAAGATTCAAAGAAGGGCTGTGGAAAGAAAGAAAAAAAAAGAAAGATTAAAATAGAAATTAAAATATCAAAAAAAGAAAAAGATCTGAAGGACTGGAAAAAAAAGATGAAACTAAGAAAGAACAAAAGCTTAAGCAAAAAAAAGAAAGCAAGCATCAAAAGAAAAGAAGAAGAGCTGTGAAATTAAGAAAGAAAGAAATGTCTGTAATAATCAGACAGAGTAAAAGCGTAACGTGACTCATCAGTGACGTGGAACAGGGGTACGTTTCCAGAGTAATATTAATCGTTATTATTATTAAAGATAAAGTGATTCCATGGTTCCCACCCTTCTTGATCGGACACTTCTGGAATATTTCTCCTCCTCCGCTTGTCCTCCGTCTCTCCTCCAGTCTTCCGTTCTGCGTCTGTAGCGCTCGTAGTCCCGTGCGTGGACGTCATGCTCATCCTCTGCCCGGAAGTCTCTCTCCTCCTGCTCGAAGTGTGCGTGGGAATTCGAGAAGCCGCTCCCTCGCTGCGGTCCGTCTCCGCCGCCTCGGTTTCCTCTTCCTCTGAACCGGCTGTCGTCAAACTCTCCGTGTCCGTGCTGCCTGTCTTTACTTAAACCCTCGCCATCAATCGGGTACCCGCGGTAGTCCACGTCTCTATAGTCATGATCCTTGTTTTCCGCACGTCCCATACGTTCGCAGCGTCCGCTCCTGAAACCAAAAGAGAAAGGGTTTGAAATCACTCAGCTTGACACACACTGGACCAGAGTGACTGGACACACACACGCTCCTGCGCTCTAAACGCAGTCCAACAGCAGGGGAAAAAATATCTCGGGAAAAAATATCTCAAGAAAAAATAAGCAACTGAAAAGAGAGAAAGAGGAAACAAAAGCGAAAAAGAAAGCAAGCAAGAAGGAAAACCTCAGGAAGAAAGAAGAGCTGTGGAAAAAGAAAGAAAGTGCGTGAAAGAATGTGAAGGAAGGATGGAAGAAAAAAAAAAGAGAAAATGTGAAAGAACAAAAAAAAAGAAAGCAGAGACAAGAGCTGTGAAAAAAAGTTAGGGAAGGAAGGGAGGAAAGAAGAAAAAATGTGAAAGAAAGAAAGAAAGAAAGAAATGGAAAATCAGAGAGAGAGAGAGAGAGAGAGAGAGAGAGAGAGAAGAGAAAGAGGAAGCAAAAGTGAAAAAGAAAGCAAGCAAGAAGGAAAACTTCAGGAAGAAAGAAGGGCTGTGCAAAAAGAAAGAAAAAGGTTCTGAAAAGAAAAGACAAATTCTAAAAGAAAGAAGGAAAGAAGAGACACGATGTGAAAGAAAGAAGCAAAAAAAGAAAATGTGAGAAAGAAGGAAATAAAGAATGACTCTGGTAAGTAAAGACAAAATGTTAAAGAAAGCACAGAATGCAGCTACCAATTACAACCTCACCACACACTTTATCAAACAAGAATGTAGTTCTATAAACCGCATGCTAATCAGCTATAAAGTGCCTTCCTGTCACAGCTCATTTGCATTTGATAAAACCCACAAAACTCCATATAAAGTAAAATGCACAGACAGCTAAGAGCATGGAATGAACCATCTGAAAAATAGAAGCAGGGTTTATTTTAATTCACCTTAATGACAAGAAAAATATTTTATAAAACAATAAGAAGATACATTGTCCTTATTTAAAGGCTCACTCGACTGACACAAACTGTTTATCCAGCACCATTTCTTTTGTCATGACTGAACAATAGTTTTATTAATCTTATCCTAGCTTAGTGTTGGCCGCGTTTGTTATTGGTGTTAATTAAAGGATATAAAAATAACACATCAAGTCCTCGATGGTACTCTTGACCTAGTGGACTAGCATGAGGACTTGTTTTTGATTAAGACTAGTAAACCTTAAGCTCGAATAAGATGAGAACTATTTTTATTTCTGAAATGAAAATATTACCAGAGATCTAAAATTTCACACTCGCACAATCGATTTCCGCATTAATCCGTTGCAGCTTGATTAAACTGAGAGTCAAATGGAAGCATTAATATTTCTATTTTGCAGTGTTTATCAGTGAACGAGCGCTCAGAGTTTTCATTACAACTCATAAACAGTTTTATAAAAAGAACAGAATGTCGAAAGCGTTTTCACTCACCGCCTCCCGTAATCCATGACCAGTAACACGACCTGAGCAGCGTCTCCTCCTCCTGAAACAAGAACACACACACATAAACTTCAGCTTTTAAAAATCAACGCAGCTAAGGTTTGTGCTCACAATAAATGTAGAATAGATTTAACGGCTTAAGGTTTAAACAATGATTTATCCGAGAAGCAAAAACTTTAAAGCGTCAAAAATGTGTTTTTTTTTTTTACTCCAAGTGCTGGTAAAGTAGGAAATAAAACAAAATGTGCTGCAAAGTTGATCATTAAAGAAAGAAAAAGAAAATTAAGAAAAGTAAAAACAAAGTTAAACAAATCTATAAGAAAAAGACAAAATGTAAAAGAAAGCCAAAAAAAAAGCTAGGAAGAAAAAAAAGCATGCAAGAACAAAAGAAAAAGTAAAAAACACAACAAACAAGAAAAAACTGAAAACACAGAAATAAAGAAAACAAAAAAGCAAGCATAATTTTTTTTATGAAAAGCATGTACGCAAGCAAGAAAGAATTAAATAAAGCAAGCAAGACCAACCCAAAGAAACAAAGCAACCAAGCAACCAAGAAAAATGAATGAAAGAAAGAAAGAGCCCGGGGGAAAAATCATATGAAATAAATAATAAAAGCAAGCATAAAGAAAGAAAAAAGAATGGAAAGATAAAGTAGGTAAAAAAGGAAATATCTAGAAGAAATGAGGTCTGTAGAAAGAAGAGAGAAAGAAAATGCAGAAGAAATAGAACAGCAAGTAAAAAAAGAAACATCTCAAACATCAAAGAAAATGAAACAAGCAAGCAAGAAAAGCATGCAAGCAAAAAGGAAAAAAGAATCAAGCAAGAAAGCAAAGAGAACAAATCGAGAATAAGAAACAAAGAAGAAACAAAGAGATCAAATCAAGAATAAGAAACAAAGAGAAAAAATGAAGCCGAAAAAGCAAGCAAGCAGACAAGAAAGAAAGAGAATAAAAGCAAGCGTAAAAAATAAAGTTTCTTAAAAGACAGAGAGGAGAGAGAGAAAGAAGGCTCGTGGAAAGACCAGACAAAATGTACACAAAAGAAAAAGCAGAACAGAAAGAAAGCAAGTAATAAAATAAAAATACAAAAAAATGAAAGATCAAGCAGATGAAAAAGAAAGAAAAACTGGCCATAATAAAAAAAAAATCTCAGGAAGAAATTATGGGTCTGGAAAGAGTATACACAATATAAAATAAAGAAGCATAAAGATGGTGTTGATGAAGAAGGAAAATAGAAACAACACATTTTGCAGCACAGTTGATTAATTTCCCAGTCCAGCACAGCACTTTAACCTGCTCATCATCTCCCTGTTTTTAACTAATTACACACTGAGGGTTCAGTGCTACAATTATTTACATTTATTGTTCTGTTGTACTAATGTAAAACCAGCTAGGCTGCAGTAAAACCAGTAAGGCTGTGGTGCCTCAGTCAAACTAGTTTATATCAGAGAGGTTAGTTAGCTGGTTAATAAGAGCAAACAGGAATAGAGGTAAGTTACTGGACTAGTTAAAGTCAGAGCTAATATAAAGAGCTGATTTATACTGTTAGCATGTGTTTGGTTATTTAGCTGGTAAATGTGAAAGACTGTAGAGTTTGTAAACTGATATTAAACGGCGCTAATCTTCTCCACTCCATCAGACAGAAGCTAACGGAGTTCATTAGCTAGCTAACTCCATGCTAAAGAGGTGGCTAGTGCTAGCTAGCTAGCTAACGTCAACAATTTGCTACGCTTTGTTAGCTTCACTAGCATGCTAAAATCAAACAATAAATATTATCTATGACGTCATACAGAAACCAGCGGTACATTATTGGTGTCATAAAGCTCTTACCTTTATTCAGTAAACAGGTTTATAGTGTGAGTTGGTGAGACTGCGGGTTCATGTGAGCGGTGCAGCGCGAGAGCTACTGGAGCTAACGGCTAACAGCAGCGTGGGGGTTGCCAGATCACACGGAAACCCCGACTTCTGCACAAGACAAGTCTCAGAGTCATGCAGTTACAGGAAACTAATAAATGACGAGCTGTTGAGACGGAGCAGACTCGATTGTTTTGATCTATGTGTCTCATACGACTGCATTGTATAGTATGAATTAACCATTCATTCATTCATTTCATTCATTCATTCTCTCTCTAGAACAGGGTCACAGGTCACTACGGGCACGTGGCAGGGTACATCACGGACAAGGTGCCAGTGCATCGCAGGACACAAAAGAATAAGAAATAAAGAAGAGAAAAAAATGTTAAAGAACAAAAACAAAAAGAAAGAAAGAAGAGATGAAATAAAAAAGAAGTGGAAAGAAGAGATGAAAAAAGACAAAAATGCAAAAAGAATAAAACAAAAAGAAAAAAAAAATCAAGCAGGCTATGGAAAGAAGAGATAAAAATCTAAAAGAATAAAACAAAATGAAAGAAAGAAAGAGCCACTCGGGGGGGGGGGGGGGGGGGGGGGGGGTAGTTTTTTTTTTTTTTTTTTTTACTAAATACACCTTAACTTTGAAAAACACCACCTTGATTTAGTCCAGTGCAGAAACTTCATTTGATTATCGACAAGGAACAAGGATTGTGAAATCTGACACCGATAACTTACATTGTGCTCAAGTTCTGAGTGACAAACCTCACTGTCGGTGAGCAGAAAAGGAACATTTAGAAGATGAATGAATGAATGAATAATGAGCAAGACCTACTCAAATGTGATATAAAATTTAGATCTTTGCAAGAAATTTGCCCGAACCAGCCAAATCGCGCGTACATCTGGGAGCCGTTCAAAACTTGTCAGTGGAAAGCCAACCAAAGCTGGTCTCATAATTTTTTTGTTTTCAGTCAGCAAAAGCTGTTCTAAAAGTCACAATACAAACGTTACTTTCAGCATGTGTTCAAAAGCCATGATTTTTCGAGCATTGTTTTTGTAATATTGGTGATATTTTTGGTTGGCTGGAATGGATTATCTACATTTACATTATTTTTGATGGGAAAATTCAAATCACAATACGAATTTTCACCTTTTAGAACTCGCCTCCAGAACGACATAAATTTGTTTGCAGAGTTTCTGCACCTCAATTTTCCAGCCTCAGCTTTACGTGAATGTACATTATCACTAAAAAGTTTGTGATCACTTGCAAATTTCTGTTTTTGTTTAGTGACTTATTTTCTACATTCTACAATAATACTGGGAACTATGTAATTATGTAACAGCAGATTAGAGCTGTTACGAAATATTTACAGAGCAGAAGTAGCAGATACATCTCAATATAAAACTGTTCATCGTGGATTATTGTGTATTTTGGACACCTTCAGCATTGTTTTACAATGTAGAAAGAAATAAAAATCAGGAATGACTATGAAGTTAAAAAGTGATCCCAAACTTTGGAGTGGTAAAACACACCAAAAAAAAAAAACACTTATTATTATTGTACAAAGAAAACAATCAATGAATATAGTAATTTAATGAAGCATAGTGATAAACCTGTATAATTTGCACCTTTATGAGTGCTGGATTCTTTACTCAGAGGAAAAAAAGGAACAATATTAATCACACATTTTAACGACTTCTTACCTTGCTACTTATCCACTATATAAAGTGAGTCAAAGCAAACAAGACAACAAAGTTTGTGTTTTTTCAATTATTATTTTTTTATTTTCTAAATGTTTAAAAAACTGTATCCTTTTAAATAACATGAAACCAAATTCCAATTGGATCAGGTCACTAATGTACAGCCCAGAATCCTGTAAGACACCAGGTATGGAAATAAAGAAAACGGAGGGTGAAAAAAAAGCACTCTGAATATACTCATTTACAAAGAAAGATGCGCATGCATTCATGTACACACATATACAAACATACGTACAGTCAGTTCAACACGGTCAGTGAAGACAAAGATCAGGACGAAAACCAGTGACGGGGAAAAAAAAAAAAGGTCATAGTGACTGATTCCTTTTAAAAAACCCTAACCTCGAATGCTCAGAGGAAGTCATAAAATGACCCTGCGCTGTTTCTCTCACACCGTTGTTCACTTCCCCTTAAATATAGTCTTACTGGCTTGTAAACTAGCTAGTATTCTAATTGTTAGTTTAAAAAAATAATAAAAATCTAGATGTTGAACCAGAAACCTTCCCACACTCCGGTTTCTCATGGCTTGCATTGTCCACCATGTTGATGCAGCAGTGCCCAAGTGAGTATAACCAAGGGAAAGTGGACAAGGGTGTATTAAAACCTTTATCGGAACAGGCTCTATTCTGGGCTTTATGACAAAATAATGCCGATATCCGAATCGCTAAGCTGTTCCAGACGTCCTCATCATAGTTTCTTCAAATCCCTGCCTTTGATTGGCCGTATCAGTATCATGGGAATTAAACCCCACCCTCCCTCCCTGTTTCACGATGGCAGACTTAAAGATCCTCAGACCAGCCTGTAAATCGGTTTGATGTCTATAGTAGCAGACAGCCGCTCTTCTTGTTGCGCTTCTTGGCCTGCAGCGCCGCCCTGGTGGCCATTTCGAATACTTCCCTCACGCCATCTTTCGTCTTTGCTGAGCATTCTAAATAGCCGAAAGCGTTGATCCGGTTCGCATTGTCACGACCTTCTTCTGGTTTTACGGGCTCCTGAAACAGACATTGAATTACTTATTAGCAAAAATGATTTGTGCAGTCGTTTTCACAAAATATGTGTTCAAGATTCAAAGCACTGGAAGATGGAGCTACCTTTACTGAAGCAAAGCAGACGGAGCTAACCTGGGTACTGTTATTCAAATGAAAAGTTTTGAGTCTTTCCCTATTGTTTAGCCCCCCTGACTAGGGCTGGGCCATATCATACCTTTCACGGTAATACCGGTACAATGTTAGGCAATGATAAGAAAATGAAATATCGCGATAGAATATGGGTAAAACGCGCATGCGCAGTGCCTTTGTTTTCAAAAGCTCATGGCGGAAAAAGCACGGCGGCGGCGGAGAATGAGAAGGGCGAAAGCGGATCGCTGAATGAAACAGATGAGCCAGAATTGGTTTGTAAAAAATTGGTTTGTGATTGGCTGGTTTTGTGATAGGACAATGTTGAGCGAGCATACAGGCAGATTTGTGCGCACGCGCACAGAATCGAGAAGTCGCGCGTGCGCGGAGAACACGTTGAGCGAGCAGGTGATAAACTGCATGCGCAGAATCGAGCTGTTGAGCGCACAGGGAAGACATTGCACGCGCATAGACTGCTTTGTCTGCTCTCAAAATGTCAAACCACGCGCTCAGAATTGTGGCAGGAATATAACGCCATACATTTAAAGCAGAAGCACTTGTTGGAGTACAACAAAGCTGTTAAAGCACGTGAAAAACCTCCATGAGCAGTAGCATA
>JAQQZS010000015.1:3529823-3547309 GCA_030068045.1 Platyallabes tihoni | reverse complement strand
TGATATATATCGTTATCGAGGTAGAAAATTGCTTCTACCGTGATAGAAGATTTTGCTTATATCGCCCACCCCTAGGCTAAACAATGCTGCCCTGCAGATACAGTTGAAATCTTATGTTTTTTAATTATGAGGATCATCACAGGAGTGAAGAAGACATTGTATAGAGTGTTTTTTTTTGTTTGTTTGTTTGTTTGTTTTTGTTTTCTTTCTTTTTTTTTTTTTTTTTGGTAATTCGTGCCTGATTTGTTGTAAATAACCTTTCTGCTCTCGCTCAGGTGTTCAACGATCCGATTCATGGCCACATCGAGCTCCATCCTCTGCTGATGCGCATCATCGACACTCCTCAATTCCAACGGCTGCGGCACATCAAACAGCTGGGAGCCACGTACATGGTGTTTCCTGGAGCCACCCATAACCGGTTCGAACACTCCATAGGGTGTGTATGAGTGTGTCTTTGTGTGTATAGGTGAAGGCCAAACATACAGTTAAACTATTAAGTTAGTCTGATGAATTATTTGAACAAATTAATGTCATTGGATGAGGGACATCATGAGAGGTTGTGTGCATTAAACAAGAGGCAGAAGAAGTGAACAGTACATGCAGGGAAATTAAAACGTCCCTCTATATTCAAATATTATTCAAATAAACCACTTTCGGATTTCTGTTTATATTTAGATGAGCAGCGTCCAGGTGGTGTCTTGCACCCTGATGTTAAGCGGAGTCACACACACCACCCTGAAGTCGATTATAGTTTTATTAAAACTGATATATTTTAGTTTATCCTGTGTTTCAGTGTCGGGTATTTAGCAGGCTGTCTCATCCAAGAGCTGAACGAGAAACAGCCCGAGCTCCTCATCACCAAACAAGATATCCTGTGCGTTCAGATTGCCGGCTTGTGTCACGACCTGGGTATGAACACACACACACACACACACACACACACACAGACACACAAACGAGCGCACATGCGTACATTCTTTTCCTAAACATTTGGTATAAATCTTATTCATAACATTTTCATATAAAACTACAGACAGACGCTGATAACTGAAAAAAGAAGACACAATGAGAATTGTGATACTTGTATGTGTTGCATAAATAAGCGCAGAGACAACACTGTTACATTTAACATATGTGAGGTTTGTTTCCTTAGCCAAGGTTACGGTTTTTAACGATATGATGGCAGTGTGGGGACAGGGGACAGAGATTTAGTCAAGTGGATTAGCATGCTTTACATTGTATATTTGTGTCAAAGGCGTATAAGACTCAACCTTGTCAGACTTAAGAACAAAATCGACTTACGAACGTGCTCTCGGAATGGAACTCGTTTGTAATGCACTATAAATAGATAATTCAGAAATAGTTTGGGTCTACATTGATGTGGACAAGCACACCCTGATGACCTAACAGAGCCACCATGGTTTCCTTTTATGTCACCCAGTTTGAGACGTTTTTGGGAAAACATTAGACAAGAGGGGAAAAAACTCAAGCACATTCATTTCTTACATCGTTATCAAATGAGGTGAGGGTTTCACTGCCCTCCATTTTGTTTTGACTGGTTTTTTTTTTTTTTCTTTTTTCATAAGCTCATGGCCATGTCCGAACAGTGCAGACCTAATTCAGCTGCACTTCCTAAAAGAAACGCGCAATCTCCTTTTCCTGCCCTTCTCTGATTACAGCCATTCCCACAGACTCTTACAGACTTTGGCTGTGATTGGACAGCGGTTAGGGGCGACTGAACAGTCTGGCACAGAGTCATGTACAGAGAAAATATCATGGTGTCAGAGCGGGGGTTGCTTGGGGGGGTGGACTGCAGTTCCTTTCTATGTCAACCGCACAAATATATATTTAGACATTTTTAATACAAAGCCTCATGCAATTCAAGCAAATTGAAATGATTGTGATTATGGTCATCTTTGGCAGGTCATGGTCCGTTCTCCCACATGTTCGACGGAATGTTTATTCCCAAAGTCCGACCCGGACTGGGATGGAAGGTAAAAACCTAGCCTTGGTTAATATTTAAAACCAGTATAAAATATCCGAATCAGGTATATATACTTCAACATAGCTACTTTAATCATGTACAGATAAACCTATTTCTTTGCACTTGACCGTGTTGGCGTAACGCGCATTACATTTCCTCCGCAGCACGAGAAGGCGTCGGTGCAGATGTTTGACCACCTGGTGAAAGTGAATAATCTGGAGGGTGTGATGAGGGACTACGGTCTCTCTCTTCCCAATGATCTCATCTTCATTAAGGAGCAGATCGCCGGGCCGCTGGACTCCGCCATCTCCCTAGCCAGCCAGGTACAGCGCCGTGTCCGTGCTACTCCTACTGGCTGATGTGTCGATCGCTGAATTACTCTCATGCTCTGGGTGTCCCATTCCCTTTTCAGTGGCAGTACAAGGGCAGGACGGAGGAGAAATCGTTCCTGTACGAGATCGTAGCTAATAAGAGGACCGGCATCGATGTGGACAAGTGGGATTATTTTGCAAGGTGAGTTTGTGGAACGAATAAAGAAATGAATTAGGTTCGTCATCGTGTGCGTTTAGCTGAGGAACTCATCTCGGTGTCTGTTTTCCGGAGCGCTGGTTAACCCAGTGTGTTGTGTGTTTGTTGCTTGCGTTTATGGCATTTGGCAGACAACCTTATGTTGCTGGGGAATGAACCCAATCAATAGTCCAACACATTAACCATTGACCAAACAATACATAAACTCTACATTTACATTTATGGCATTTGGCAGACACCCATATCCAGAGTGGTTTTAGTTTCATTATGCATCTGAGAAGTTGAGGGTTTACGGCATTTGTCAGGCGCCCTCATCCAGAGCGAGTTACATTTTTATTTCATTATATAATACATCTAATCATCAGTTTCTGGTTAAGGGCCTTGCTCAAGAGCCCAACAGTGCCAACCTGGTGGTGCAGGGGGAGCTCAATGTTAAGATATTTGACGACCGTCTGGAAAGTCCCAGGTTCGATGCACAGAAGGTTTGACACATGACACTGTGACATGTGATGCCGGGAAAACTTGGGTCCTGACATTCATATGGATGTGTGACTTTGATATGTTCTACTTATCCTAAACAGTGCTGTAGGACAGGTACACCTCTTCATGGTAAAGGTCTTCCCTTATGGCAGTGCCGTCTTTCAGAAGGATAAACATTGGTACAAGTGTGGACAAGTGTTGACTTGGCCTCCAAATTCCCCAGATTTCAATCGTGTTGAGCTTCTTACACCGCAGTTCTGATCCATGAAGGCTCCATTATTTCAGACTTAAAGGATCTACTGGTGATGTCTAAACCGTAGCACACCTTCAGAGGCTATGTAGAGACCATGCCCCAACAGATCAGAGTTGAAGGTTATTGGTTATTATAGGATGAATTTGGAAATAAAATGGAAGGTGGACAATGGTGGGCATTCTTCCGCTTATTATTATTATTATTTTCATTCATTAATTTATTAGTTTGTTTGTTTATCTCCTAAACAGGGACTGCTATCACCTGGGGATCCAAAACAACTCCGACTACCGTCGCTTCCTCAAGTTCGCTCGAGTGTGTACGGTCAAGGGCAAGAAACACATCTGCACCAGAGACAAGGTATAATCTATTCCCACAATGGTTTTGCATTTCTTCTGTATAAATAAAGGAAAGGTTTTATCTGTACATTAGTCAGAACTCACTCTTTTCTTGCATGATATCTTTACGTTTCACACATCGTAGGACCCAAAACCAGTCTCAGAAAACTTTGTCTGCCTATATGTCTGTATGTCTGTGCAGTCAGATTTTGTTACAGCATCACACCAAACTGTTTGGACAGAATTGAATAAAACTTTTACAATACTTACTGTAGATATCTGGCTAAAGTTTAACCTGCACCATAAGTGACATCAAAATTTTTAACATTTATGGACACATTCATGCACATTTACACTTACATGTTTATATTTTTATTTCTGGATCATTGCACAAGACACTTTAATAAGACACTTTTCATGCATATTTGCACAACCCACAGCCATTTTTACTTCATTTTTTTTTCTTTATCTACACTAAATTTTACACAAAATGTCTATTTTTTTCCTATATTTTCTATATTGTGCTATATTGTCATGTCCTTATTTGTACAGAATATTTTTATCCTAGTTAAATTTATTTTCTATTGTATTTCCTTTTATTCGTATAAGCATTTCACTGCTTATCGTACTGTGTATGACTGTATGTGACAAATAAAATTTGAATTTGAATGTTGAGTAAAAGCGATGTTATGTGCCTTTTTAACATACTATGTGAATATTATGTGACTTTAAAATAAGCTACTAATGCGCTACTGTCTCAATGTAAACAAACACCTGCACCAATAGATATTAATTAATAAAATCTAAACTCGATATTTTTAGTGGGATTAGTTCATATTTTCACTTTGGCCGAAATAACAGCGCTGAAGTGGTATAAGTGAATTTTAACGCTCTGGAATCGTTTTAAGACGAAACTTCATCTTTATCTGATCTATTATTTTCGATTTCTCATCCGTGATTCTCTCTCCGATTACCGAACAGGGAGTGTATTTGTCTGACGACAAAAGAAGTAAAACAAGGCGTAAGATAGTTGACCTTATTTAATGCAAAATGTGATTTCTTTGTGTTAATAATTTAGAGAGAGAGTTCTGTTGTACAGAAGACAGACAGACATGTACGTGAGCTTCAACCTGAAATAATAATAATAATATCGCTGATTACATCGAAACTCATCCGATTATTTTTAGCTTCGTACTTTGTATGAAAGTGAATAAAACCTTTGACGTTCTTTATATTGTCTTGTTAAATATTTATTAGTACAAAATGCCACAAGGTTTAGTCAAAGTGTATCTTTAGTAATATATAATTACTGTATATTATAGTGTGTTTATTAGTAGTGTTTCTGTTCACTTCTCCTTTTTAAGATGCAATATTTTTTTTTTCTTTTCTACAGGAAGTCGGTGATTTGTACGACATGTTTCACACTCGGAACTGTCTTCACCGCCGAGCGTACCAACACAAAGTGGGGAACATCATCGAGGTCATGTGAGTACACGCCATATTAAGCAATAATCTACACTCAGAGTGCTTGTGTTAGATTAATATTAATTGTAGAAAGAAAAAAAACAACAACAAAGAAAATAATATTAAATATTTGGATTATGTGTTTTTGTAAAGACCTTTTAAATGTCAAAAGATCAAATGGACAACCTACTACATGCAGAGCCACAAATCTAAAATGCACCTCTTTGGAGCTTTAGTTTATATGTATAGTTTATTTCAAGAAAAAAATAAGTTATAAGAACGATAATCAGCTGTCATCAATCATATGCAATCATATGTTTATATTTTTAAGTTCTTTAATTTTTTTTGTTGTCTGTAAAAGAAGCATTTTTAGTTTGCACAATAAACCTTGACCTGTGGTTAACAAAGCCTGCGGCTAAAGTGATCAGACACACACACACACACACACACACACACACACACACACACACACCAAACCAAACCAAACCAAACCAAACCGACAATTAAAATGTGAGCAGTTAAAAGCATATGCCAGTTCCATGTGTTTGTGTTGAGGGAGTCTCACCACTACAAAGCCAAAAAAACTGTTTTCCATTAAAGTATTTGCATAACACTGGTGGAGAATTAACAATAAAGCTTTTTAGAAAACATGTTGATGCTATAAAGAAATCCTCACGCACACCCATACAGTATGTGTTTTGTAACAGTCCTGTTCTGACTTGATATTAACATCTTGTGGAGAGCTGAGACAAAACCAGATCATAACCGACAACTCTGAGAGTTTCAGAAACTAATCTACTAATCTAATGTCATTTAATTTTTTTGTGTGTTTTTCGGAATCCCTGCACAAACAAAAAGAAAGAAATAAACACTGAAATAAGTAAAGCTAGCACTTAATCAAAGCAGAGCGGAATCAATATTCACTGAACTTTATCCCACAGGTCTATAAAGATATAAACGACTGAATGCAGTATTTCAGTCCCTATTATTATTTCTGAACTTACTGAAATTCTCATTAACAGTTTTGTACCGGAGCCTCTAATAATCAAACTGGACTCCATATTAACCTAAACATCTACCTTCAATGTAACTCCTGTTATACTGAACTTCCAGCCTCCTAACACACAGTATGACTGCAGATCAGACGGACAGACAGATCAATCCCTGCTATCTGTTATCACCCAAATGAGGAGGGTTGAGTCAGGTTCCTCTAAAGGTCTCTCTATTGCTTTCTCAGCGAGTTTTTCCTCACATCATCACACTAGTTTTGCTCATCATGGGCAAACTGATCATTAGAATTTATTGAACTTCAGCATACAAATGCCACTTCCTTACAATTCATTGCAGTAGAAATTGTACAATAACACGCTTTAAACTGAGCAATATACCCTTGTGCAATTTGTTAGGCCTAGTGCAATACTATTGTATTGTTTTTCGTTTTCTTTTGTGTTTATACACTGTTCTGTCCCTATTTTCTAATTTTTTTTTTTTTTTTGCTATAACAGAAATGTTTCCACTGTGGGACAAATAAAGGTGTATCTTATCTTAGGAATTTTCACAGAAAACAATTTTGCTATAGAAGGTAAAATAAATTGATTTCCATATGGATCTGTCATTATAATTGTACTGAAAGTGCTATTTTAAAGCATTTTAAAAAGCAAATTTCAAATTGCTAAACTTTTCAATAAAATTTTATTTGTATAGCGCGTTTAACAATTGTCGCAAAACAGCTTTACACAATCAAAATAATTGTTTAAGTTTGTATAGAATGTGAATGTGTATGAATCAAAATGGTCAAATTAGAAGAAACCTCGAGAGAGAGAGGAGAAGAGAGTACAGGAGAGGGGAGAGCAGAAGAGGAGAGATAACCGTTAGTTATGGTCACAGTCACACAGTGTATAAAGTGAATGTATATTTAGTGTAGAGTGCAAGCAGAGTCTCCGGCAGGACTATAACAGCATAACTAAAAGGGAGAGCCAAAAGGAAACACAGACATGAGGGCTCCCTGAGATGTAAAGCAACCAATCACTTCACCGTCAACAAACTTGAGTGATCAATGAGAGTGAGGAAGACAGCATCTAAACATACCAGTTCACCATAATACTCTACGTCCATGAGTCCCCCAGATCTGCTCCTTTACCCAAGGCAAATCTATTTACAAAAATATTTGACTAATTCTAGGCTAAAAACCTATTTATTTAAACACTGAGACTGTGTCTGAGTCCCGAACACTATGTGGAAGGTTATTCCATGAGTTTGGAGCTTTGTAAGAAAAAGCTCTGCCCCCAGCTTTAGTTTTCATAATATGCGGTACTGACAAGCAGCCTGCATCCTTTGATCGAAATGGGCATGGCGGATCGTAAGACACTAGCAGTTCACTCAGATACTGCAGTGCGGGAATTTCACAGGGAGCCAATGAAGTAAAGATAAGATAGGGGTGATGTGTTCGTATCTTCTGGTTCTAGTGAGGACTCTCGCTGCTGCATTCTGGACTAACTGAGGCTTGCTGAAGCTTGTCTGGTTTTGCACCGAGTTGAACAACCAGACGTTACAATAGTCCAACCTAGAGGTGATAAAAGCATGAACTAGTTTTTCTGCATCGTAGTGACAATATATTCCTTCTCTTGGCAATATTTCTGAGGTGAAAGAATGCTATCCTGGTGATATTGTCTACATGACCTTCAAATGAAAGACTAGAATCTATAATCACACAGAGATCCCCTACTGTTGCACTTGATGGAACAGTAAGGCCATCTAAAGTTACAGTGTGATCTAAAATCTTGCTTCTAGCTGCATGCGGTCTTATGACTAGAACTTCTGTCTTATCAGGATTAAGCAGAAGGAAGTTAATTAGCATCAAGTCTCTTATATCCTTTACGCATTGCTCAACTTTAGCAAGCTGGTTTTTCTCATCGTTTTGCTGAGACATATAACTATGTGTCGTCAGCATAATAAAGAAAACTACTACCATGCTTACAATACCTGATTATGTTGCCCAAAGGAAGCATGTAAAGGGGAAAAAGCAGTGGCCCTATAACCGAACCCTGTGGAACACCAAACTCCACTAGAAGAACATGCAGAATAATCACCATTTAAATCTACATACTGATAATGATCGAATGATCAAATAGGATCTGAGCCAGGAGAGGGCTGTTCCCTTAATTCCTACCACGTTTTCCAATCTGAAAAAGAGAATACTATGATCAATGGTGTCAAAAGCTGCACTGAGGTCGAGTAATACAAGCATAGTTACAAAACCCCGGTCAGAGGCCAATAGGAGGTCATTTACTACTTTAACGAGTGCTGTCTCTGTGCTGTGATGAGGCCTAAATCCTGACTGATACAGTTCCTGTATGCTATTTCTATGTAGATATGAGCATAGTTGCTCCGCTACTATCTTTTCCAGAATCTTAGAGATAATCAGGGTCACGGGGACCTGGAGCCTATCCCAAAAGGCTTAGGGCACAAGGCGGGGTACACCCTGGACAGGGTGCCAATCCATCGCAGGGCACACACATACACACACTCATTTGTACACTATGAGAAATTTGGAAACACCAATTAGCCTAACTTGCATTATCTTTCGACTGTGGGAGGAAATCGGAGTACCCGGAGGAAACCCACCAAGCATGGGGTTCTAGCATATGGATCTGTCATTATAATTGTACTGAAAGTGCTATTTTGAAGAATTTTAAAAAGCAAATTTCAAATTGCTAAACAATCAATCATGTATCAGTTCACAGTGACCTGCTGTATCATCACATTGAAGATCAATTTGTTTTACTGTGGAGTCAAAAAGTAATGTGTGTATGTGTTTCAGGATAACAGAAGCTCTGGTAAAGGCAGATCCTTACATCCAGATTCGGGGCTCTTCAGGAAAGATGTACAAAATTTCAGAAGCCATTGATGACATGGAGGCTTACAGCAAACTCACAGGTCAGATCTTTATTACATTTTATTACACACACACGATGCTTAACAGTTGCGCAATACACCACATTTACTGAGCTCAGTATTCATCTCAGTGCGTGGAGGCTTTCAAAATGTTGTTGAATATTTGGGTAGCTATTTTAGTTAAATCATCGTTAATACAGACAGACAAGCAAAAAATAAATAAATTGATAAGCAACTTGCTAGTTGTCTGAGAGATATAACACAATACTCGGGATGGGAATCACCAGGGACCACAATACCTGATTTGATAATCACAACTTTATACGATATCCCGATTCTATATCACATTGAACCTTAAAAAATAAAAAATAAAAATAAAAAAAGGTTGCGTCATAACTTTATGGCTTTATACCTTATAACAAAATTTTAACGCGAGTAATTAGATGTAGCCCGTTCCTTATAACATTAGTTTTCTCATAAAAAAACAATACAAACTAACTTCCTATACAAGCATTTAACATTTACATTTCTACGGTTTCTTGCGTCTTCTTCTGTTAGGGTTGTCTCAATCTAACTCCGTCTACCACGTCTTCCCTGATCACTCCAACCTCCCTCATGTCCTCCCTCACCACATCTATAAACCTCCCCGTCCCCTTCTCAGCTCCACATTCTCCTCCCAATAAACCCCTCATCCCTCCTCTGCACACGTCCACATCATCTTAACCTGGCCTCTCTAATTTTGTCCCCAAACCATCCTTCCTGCACTGTCCCTCTAGGATACTCATTCTTTATCCTGTCCGTTCCTGTCGCTCAGTATGTCAAATCAGATTTAGAGTCAGTAGTCAAATCAGATTTATTTGTCACATTCACAGTATGATGTGCAGTGAAATGTTTTTATATCCGCCCATGACCTAAAAATAATAAAAAGAAAATATTCAATTAAGGAATATAAAATATGAAATAATAAATTATACAATATAGAAAATTTTTAGCTGTAAAAATTACTCTATGTTCAAGATCATCGCTGTGGCCGTTGTTTTTGACCTCTTGACCTCTTCACAGATCACATTTTCGAGCAGATCCTGTACTCGTCCGATCCGGCACTCTCCGAAGCTCAGGACATCCTGCAGAACATCGTCTGCAGGCGCCTGTATAAATGCGTGGGGCAGACCACGCCCAACAATCACTATGACGTGTCAGAGGTCACAAAGCTCACTTACTGTATACAGTTACTGCAGTTTAAATAATTTCGGAGCATGTAAATGTCATAAGTGTGTGTGTGTGTGTGTGTGTGTGTGTGTCGGGGTGGGTCTAACTAGGAGATTGGTAAGGGGACAAACAAGCACACAGCAGATTTCAACTCGTTGCTATAATTATACTATTAAAATATTTTAATGTGTAGGCTAACTGGTTTCCACACCCAGATTAAAACTTTATCCTGGTCTAGAGCCTGTATGAGTGTGTCGGCCTGTAGGTGTCTGATAATTTCTACACAGAAACTTCATTGCTACTAAACGAGCTCCTGTTTTGTGCCATGTAATGTAGTTCATAAATTTAATGATTAGTTGCTGCTGCTGTTGTTGGTAAATTAGTACTTAGGCAAATCTTTTTAATTAATTTGTGCACAATCTGTGTGAGTTAATAAAAACCTTATGGCCACTTTTGCATTACATTTGGTACAGCAGCAACAACAATGTATTATTTATTATAAGCTGTAAAGTATTTAGTTATAATATAATACTACTAATAATAGTGATATTATTGATAGTATTGTATTGATTAGATTTTATTCTTTTAAAATTACAAAAGGAAATAATTTTATTGACTATATTTAGCTAATTCTATTAACAGTACATTTACGACCTGTAAGGTTTCATATTTATTCATTTTCAGGATTTATGAAGCATTAATATTTCCTGCTTGCGTTGTATCTCATTCAGGAAATGTTATCCGAGTGGGCCAGGGAGGTGTCCGAGTGCAAACCTGAGCACACTGTTGTGGATTTGTTGCCTGAGGACTTCGTAGTCAATGTAAGTGTGAGGAATATATTAGAGCAATTCCATGCAGGTCAGCCTCACCATGGGGAAACAACGTCGGCATCATTCATAGGGTTCGAACCAAATCACAGTGAAGTCCTCATGCTGTGTACAGTTAGACTTTAGGGAGTAACCTGACTCTTGCTGATGATGTCACAGGTGATCTATATGGATTACGGAATGAAGGAGAAGAACCCTGTGAACAACGTTTACTTCTACTGCAAGAACGACCCGACTAAAGCCATCAAGATCCGCAAGAACCAGGTGTTCACCTCGTTACTGCAAAAATCCTTCCGTTTTCCTCTTCCTTCTTTTCTCTTCCTCTTCTACTTTCCCTGTCTTCTCCATCTCTTTCTCTTCTTCATCCTGCTCTTTTTCTTCCTGCTCTTCTCCTCATCTCACCTGTTCTTTGCCCTCCTACTCCTTTAAACAATTTTCCTCTTTTGTCCTCCTCCCTTATAATCATCTTCTTTTTGTTCTTCTTGTTTTTTCATCTTTTTTCCTGTTTTCCCCTTCCCCTCTCACTCCTTTGTCTTCTTCCTTTTATTATTAAACCTCTTTCATTTTCTTCCTCTCATTCTTTCTCTTCTACTTTTTGTTCATCTTATTATTCCCTGTATTACTGTTCCCTCTCTTAAAGCTCCTCCTTTGTCTTCTACTTTGTAATCTTTATATTTATTTTGCTCTTCTTCCATTTTCTGCATTTTTCTTTTTTTCATCATTCCCCCCTCCTCTTCTTCTTCTTTTAATTATTGTTCTATCTCCTGTTCTCCTCCCACTCTTCTATCTTCTACTCTTAATCTTCTTCTTCCTCTTATTTCTTCCTCATCTTTCTCACTGTTGTTCTTCTTCCCCCCGTTCTTCTCCTCCTTATTCTTCCTCCGTTTTGCTCATCATTTTGCTCATCTCCCCCCCCCTCTCTCTCTCTCCAGCTCTTCTTTCTCTGCTCCTTCTTGTCTATTGTTGATGTTCTCAAATAATAATCATAAAGCATACAGAATACCCATAATCCACTTTGTGTATTTTACTCACTTTGCTTACTTTGCTGTATGTGTTTAACTGCTGCAGGTGTCCAAATTGTTGCCCGAGCGATTTGCCGAGCAGCTGATCCGAGTTTACTGCAAAAAAACAGACGAGAAGACTCTGGAAGCGGCGAATAAGTACTTTGTGCAGTGGTGCATCAACAGAAATTTCTCCAAACCACAGGTAAAACTCAGAACACTTCAGCTGTGTTACAAATCACATATCAGAAAGCTAAAAACATCTCACAACATGTACACCACACGCATGTCACAATTAACCCATTGAGTGTGTATGTGCGTGCGTGCGTGTGTGTGTGCATAGGATGGTGATGTCACCGCACCCGAGCTCACGCCACAAAAGCTAGACTGGCAGAATGAAGATGATACAGACTCTCACAGCGCTGATGACGTCAGAGGTCAAAAGACGGTCAACGGTGGAAAACACATAAAAACAAACCTGCTGAGCTCATTTTATTAGCGCTCCCTGCTGGCAGGATGACAAAATGCTCAGGTTCAGGGTTTTTTTTGTTGTTGTTGTTCTCCTTTCATTCCCTTCATTTGTTTCCCCCCCAACACCAGAGGGCGCTTTAATTTTTTAGTGGCAGTAAATAACAGGAATCAAACATACAATCAGGGTGTGGAAAAAGATGGTTAGAGATTTTGCTGTTAGTATTAACCTTTCAGATCATAGTGATTTATAAAATAATTCTCCAGTGCTTATGGTGTTACTAAGTATACTTCAGTAATAATAGTGATAATAATATTAATAATAATACAACATGTGAATATTTAAATAATATATTAATTCTGTCTATGCTTTATTATTATTATTATTATTATTATTATTAATAATAATAATAATATTAATAATAATAAAAAAATATCGGATATAATTATAGTATTAATGATTACTCTAATAAACAATTCTAATACGTTGTGTAGAAGTGTAAATCTCATTAACAGTAAACATTTAAATATACGATAAAATAAACATCATTAAAAAATAAGCATTATAAATATTTCTAACTAAAAGAAAACATAGACACAAAGACGAGACATCTGTCCTTCTAAGACTCTTAAGATTTTATCCCCAGACACGGGATGTTACCTTTAGATGCTGCCTGCTCAGGATGAATAAAATATCATTGACCAGTCAAATGATATTATAATAATTACATTTTCATTGTATGTATAGGGGAAAAGAATTTAAGGCCAAAACTGAAAATAATTTTTTAACAAATTCTCACATAGTTAGCTTTTTGGACATTTATACCCGGAGGTTTTGACTTTTGTGGTGCAGGGACCTTTTACTTTGTGTGTTTGTGTGTGTGTGTGTGCTGTTTTTTTTTTTTTTTTTTTTTTAGTCTTAACTTATTATGTGATGCCATCACTGCCTGTGTAGGTCACGCACGTCATGTTTGGAGAGATTGGGGCTGAATTTAATCACAATTTAATATATTAGAGTAAATATAAAGAGAACTGTACCATCAAATTCTGTCCTGGGGAAAAACAAAAAAAGGTCTAATTATGTGCTTAGCATCTCGTTCAGGTTTCCAACCCGGTCTTCTTTATATCACATCAGGAAGTGTTTTCAGAATTTAGACTTTCTCAGACTTTCTTACTTTTGTAAACAAGGCATGGGATGTTGCCTTTAAAATAAAAAATTACTGATCAGTCAAATGATATTCTAATAATTAAATTTTCATTGGATGTATAGGGGGAAAAATGTTTAAGAATAAAACTGAAAATTACTTTTTAACACCAAAAGCCCTAATTATTCTGTTTAACACTTAGCCTCGCCCACATTCTCTCAGCACTACTAGATAGATAGAGGTAGAGGATAGTCTAGATACATTCATATCATTATTATTATTATTAATATTATTATTATATAAATGTTACAAATAAATAACAAGTCAGTTACTGCCACTCAGAGAAAGAAGAAAACTCCTTTCTTTTATTTCCTTTTCAACCATGCTGTTTTTCTTTTAATATTTCTTCGTTTTAATTATACGCTCAGTATTTGTATTATTTTATTTTATTTTTTGGCAAACACATTTCGTTTTCATGTTCTCTGCATCCTGGGTGAGTTTCCTTCCACACTCCAAAGACACTGTAGGCTGATTGTTGTTTTCAAACTTCTCGTAGTGTAATTGACGGATGGATATTCTAATGGTAATGTGTCCGAAGCTCCACCTACTCGTTAACCAAAGGACTCCTGTCAGTCCACAGGGTCAGGGCATGTCATGTGATCTACCTCTGTGTTACACAAATATGAGGTGACAGAGCAATATTATTCACACACCAGGCGCTCGGACAATCTTACAGGGGATGTTTTAGACCCCATGTCATCATGAGAACACCTTCAGCGCTTCAAGTCTATATAATCACTGATACATACAGTATAAAACAAATCGTATTACTCATATAGTTAGCCTTTTGGACATTTACACCTGGAGATTTAGACTTGTATGATCCAGGGACTTTAAACTGTGTTACTTTGTGGGGTTTTTTTTTTTTGTTTGTTTTTTTTAAGTCTTAAGTTATTATATGACACAGCAGCTGCCTGTGTATGCCACGCACATCATGTTACGAGTGTATGGAGCTGAATTTAATCATCTTTACTTGTGTAAAAGTGTCAAATATATTGACAAAGAGAAAAAAAAAAAAGAACTGTATTATCCAAGTCAGTCCTGGGGGGAGAAAAAGAAAAGAATAGAAAAAAATAATAATAATTATGTGCATAGCATCTCTTTCAGGTTTCAAATCCGATCTTCCTTATGTTACATCAGGAAAAGTTCTCAGAATTTTTTTGTTTGTCCCTTTTTTCTTTCTCGCTTTATTTTTATAGATTGTGAACAAGAAATCTGTTTCGTTTTTAATGCAAACAACATGGGGGGGGGGGGGTACAAACATTTGCACCAAAGTATAATAATCTGTATTGTGAACGCAAACATGCACCAATTTAAAACAACGGGCTTCTATTGCTCCTTCAATAAAAACAGCAGCAGAGCCAATCTTCTTGAAAGTATTTGGAAGCCCCGCCCCCTTTTGCTCATCCTATATTTATTGCGTTTTGCTCCGGGGTCTCGGGATACTTGATTTCCACAGCTTTATCTTAGCATTTCTGGTAAGCGCTTTCAGAAATAAAGGTGGCAAAGTTTGTACTTGTAGAATGTAAATTTTATTTTTTATTAAATTTTTTTTGCAATAATGTCACTGTACCTTAAGGACCGCTGTAACAGCTTATTAAAAGTACACCATGTGCATGGTCCCTGATACGTGATACACACTCACTGAAGCAAAAACCCCAGCGCTCTCAAAGTGTAATTTTCTTCCTTTGTTTCTGACACACGGGAAATAGTAATGTTTTGTGATTTATTAATATGAATGTGTGAACTCGATAAAGGTGTTCCACTTTGCACTTAGACGAGGATAAAATTAACGTTACTGAAACAAGCGTTTTTGGTTGATTGAACACGAGTGAATCATAACTTATTTGATGATCGCAAAAACATTTTATTAGTAATTTAATTCAATTTGCTAAGAAAAAAATCTGTTGTATGGCTCAGTGTTTCTTTCTTTTTTTTTTTTTTTTTTTTTTTTAAGAATCCAGGTGGAAAAGAAAACTGATCTCTGTTAATCCAGTTCAGCTTTATGCACTCTGTGGGCCGATCTGTCACTGTGTACTGTACGTACAGTCTATAATCATGTGTCTGGTGTGCTCTCATTTTAGTGTTCCTTTTGATATACACTTTTATATGCAGGTCACAGGTGCTGTTTTTACTCTGTGTGTGAAAAATATCATACAGCGCATTCAGAGTTTGAATTTGACCTCCAACATTATCCCTGCAGGGTTTATTTGTTCTCAGAAATTACTTACGTTGCAGTGTGAACTCGTGTTCAAAGATTAACAGGGGGAAGAAGCTGGATTCGGTGATGTGTGGGTTCATATTTTTTTTTTTTTTTTTTTTGGACGGGTAGTGTATGACCCTTTAAAATATGGCATTTTGGTTTGCAAGCTTGAATTCTGTTGTTTATTCCTTTAATCAAAAAAAAAAGTTTGGCAAATGTTCATTAGATACCATGTTCCCAGTTGTATGCTTAAGTTTTCCTTTGGAGCTAGAGCACTATAATGCAACTACCACTTCTTTTTATTTTAACACCGTTTTATCCCCTTTATCATTACGGAGCATGTAAACTGAAAAATATTTTTGAAAAGAAATTTTGCATATTTTCACAAGGGCAGTTCAAGTCAAACTGGGACTTTTGATTGTGCAGAGTAAGAAAAATTAATATGCAGGTATTCGTGAATTAGTGGTTCTACAGGTACAGTTTCGAGAGACAGATGTGTCTCTTCTGCACTTTGGCGGCAAGTTATCTGTTGATTTGCAAGAATCAGGCCTTCTACTCGCGAAAATGTTCATGGGAACATGAGTCGCATGAGTTGTACCATGCCTTTATTCATGAGAAATTTGATCAAAAGTCACGATTTGACTTGAATGACCCTTGTATGTGCATATGTCCAATTACATTATAATTTCTTTAGTTTATTTAATAAATGTACATTTTGCCAGTTGTCTGTTTTGTCTTTGAACATGACCCATGATGAAGAAAATGCATTTAATGCTTTGATTTAAAGGGGGAAAAAAGCAAAATTCTTAACATGGAGCTAAATTTGAATGTTATCTGCTAAAAACCGACAGCCAACTACTACCGTGATTGAGCTAAAGGAATTTCCCAACTACAGCTGGAAAAAAAGCCCCTAAATGCCACCTTAATCTCAACGAAATTGAAATTTCAACTTGCCAAATTAGGGTTGTCATCTCAACCGATCCTTCCTTGTTTCATGAGGACTGTCTAACATGGCCGCTTTCTACATGAACAGTGTAATGTCTCTTTTCTTTACTTTTGAATGGGTTTATAGCACTAATAGGTTTAGATACAGTGGTTAAACTATAATATTGACTGTACTAATCACTTTTTTCAGAAGTAAATCATTAACATTTGAGAAATCACTAATATTATCTGGTTTGTTTGTTGCCAAGTCACTTGCTCCTTTTGAACATCCTGAGGTAATTACAACTTCTAGGTTACCACTTATTAGGTACCACCAATGCCGTGCATTTGTACTGGAGCTGCAGGTATCAAACTGCTAGCTGACTGCTATGCATCATTTAGCTAATCGGCTAACTGGAATAGTGACGGTTTAATTTGTCGAAAGAAATTAGGGGTGTGAATGACACAGTTCAATCAAAAGTTTTAACATATAAATTCAAGTTAGCTTTTTACCTAAGCTAAAGCTACGTTAGCTAGCTTGTGGTAACTGGGGTAAGGCAGGTTCCAATCAACAGCCAGGTTCCATTTGTTCCGCCCATGTGCACATTTATGGATTAACCATGGTTTAGTCTGGCTGTTCTGTAACAGTTATTGTTAAATAATAATTAAGAATTAATCGTTTGTTAATGGTTGTCTCCCCCTAATGGACAT
>JAQQZS010000015.1:3496359-3518853 GCA_030068045.1 Platyallabes tihoni | reverse complement strand
TTGACTCTTTTAGTGTTCATACAAATATTTACACATTAAGTTTACTGAAAGTAAAAACAGTTGAAAGTCAGAGGACGCTTCTTTTTTTGCTGA
Source organism: Platyallabes tihoni (assembly GCA_030068045.1). Lineage (NCBI taxonomy): Eukaryota > Metazoa > Chordata > Actinopteri > Siluriformes > Clariidae > Platyallabes > Platyallabes tihoni. The sequence goes on along the minus strand of JAQQZS010000015.1, from coordinate 3,518,760 downwards.
GTATAGTACTCTCAAAAGCACTATACAAGCCAAATGGAATTAAATTGAATTGGATTAAAACTCTGCTTCGACCTCACTATGGGAAATGCAGTATTGTTTGTGATGATGCTGCATCAGCTCCTCCTGATGTTCAATCCAGGCTGTCAAGTTCCTGGATGGATGCTCTGAACATTTTTCTTATTTTAAAACCTAACAACTGTGTCCAAGTCATATGAATCCTGTGGAACTGTAATCACTCAGAACGTTCTGCGTCTCATCCCAGAGCTGATTCCAGGTTTGTTCAGAGGCGAGGCTAATGATCCTAGGTGATAATTTTTCCTAAAGAGACTGGAATTCCTGCTGTGAACTGTGGATCGATTGTGCAATCCCAGCCCAATTCGCTCTAGTTCTGAAAAATGCATTCAACAAAACATGCAGTTCCTCGAATGACCAGTTCCTCCAACTTTGAGTCAATCCCCATAGAGCACCATGTTAACATGTTCCATACGTCACTTTTGAGCACATGGTTTTGCAAAATGGCTGGCATCATGTCGATAAATTCCATTTGCTTGTTTTTTTTTTTCCACCTAAATGATAATGAACCCTGTGTGAACACTGTTTTTTTGTGGTTGTTTTTAACAAAGCTTTGCCACCTCAAATGTGAGCTAATTACTGTAATCCGGTCCCATGAATGTCTGGTTTTATATACATCAATTACCGTCTTTCCCTGGCTCCACAGGTGTACACTCAGGAAGAAACATAACTTGGCACGGAGCCCTAAAAGCATTTACTGTCCATACATGATCACGATTCAGTTAAAGCGACTGATCCATGGTGCCAGAAGAGCTTTCATTTTATAATAGTTTTGAAAGTGGATTACTGGAACTTTGAATAGAACAGAAAGTGTGTCGTTACCTCCATCCAGTAGGGTGGTGGCGTTAATTTGGATAGCTTCTCCTTCTCCAGCATCAGTAAAAGCTTTCAGGGAGAAAATGTAGTAATTGTCGGCATCCAGTTTGTCCACGTTGTACTGCGTCGCTGTCGGATCGTCAATCTCCACCCTCTGTAGCGTGCTGGGACCGTTCTCCACAACTAGACAACATAATAATAATAATAATAATAATAATAATTCACAAAGACGTTTCTTGATTTACTTTTAGTTTTTTAACCAGTTCCTGCTTTTTTACCTCCTGGCCACACCCTTAAGCACTATTACCACTTAACCCTATGACATCCTCACTAAATTGCATTTTTAGCAGTAATAACAACAAGAATGACAAGGAAGTAATAACAATAAATGCCGACCCCAGTACAGGCCTTTACCAAACGGTTGAGGTGACGCTTCATGGTAAAAGTATCAATGTATTTACAAATATATATTTTTTTTTTTCGTGGAATAGCACAAATGTTTTTGGGCATTCCATCGACTTTATTTTTCTGTGCGAATAAAAAGACATACTATTTAAACATACAGTAGAGCATGACTAGCGGATGTTTTTTAGCATAATGTACAGTACCTCAACCGAGTGGTAGAGAAAGCTTTTTAGGTAGACAATAGGCATTTTTCAATAAGATGTTCTCTAACCAAAAAATTGAGCAGAACTGTAAAATCTGACTTACACTCTTGGTACATTAAGATGTATCCTTTAAGGACCCCGTTTATTTTGTGGGGTTTTTTCCAGAACAGCGTCAGCTCGGTCTCCGAAGGGCTGTCAACTCTCAGGTCTGAAGGACGGCCAGGTACTGAAAAAGCAGGAGAAGAGATAATTATAGGCCACTTACATTTTGATCCAGCTTAATCCATAGAATAGAATAGAACAAAATTGTGCAAATATATCCCAATTTCACAGTCGGGAATAGTAAATTTAAAGAGATGTCGTTTAAAAAGTCATAATCTAGGCTTGATAAGCTAAACAGGAAATGACATAAGAAACAGACAGTCAGTCATCATGTCTTGATCATGATAGATGAGAGATGATGTTCAATTGCTTTGTCTCACTTCCTTCTGATGTGATGAAATTGGTGGGACTAGACCGAGGCCCCTCCCCTTTGCTGTTGTAGGCTGTGATTGACAGCTCATAGTGGGAATAGAACTCCAGTCCGCTCACAACCGCGTCCTCTTTGTCGATAACTATTCGTCTTTCCTCCTCGTTCTCGGTGACTTGTCCCATGTCTTGCACCATCTCTATCACTATAGCTAGCTCTCGCTTCTCTTTCCTTTGGTGGACATGGTCCTCTCTGGAACCCAGCCTCTTCATGTACATCTTTATACATAAACACACACAGAGACACATACACTCGGTGTCAAACCTCAATGTGAAAAGTAGGTCCTTCGATGTGTGCATCACTGTACCGGGAAGGCCCTAAATTCTTATATACAGTATATAAAGCAGTGTAGGGGCTCCTCTATATTCCCCTACATACAGTACTGTGCAAAAGTCTTGGGCACCACCACATTTCTTCATATTACATTGAATGAAATGAAAAAGGAACAAATATTTATTGTCATAACGGTAAATAAAAAAATCGGTTGTTAACAAACGTCAGCAGCGACCTCATTTACTCTCCTGTCTGTTCCAACCTCACAGCATTCAGCATCAGCAGTATACTAATCACAGCCTGATCATCTGTCATCATCTGCACCTGTTTATCACTGGTTCATTCCTTAAGTTCTTTACTAACTCATCGACTATATCACTTTATCCTATATACAGGGTGGGGAGGCTGGAGTAGTGATGGGTCGTTCATGAACGATTCATTCTTTCATCTCGGAGAGTGATTCGTTCGTTTTCCACTGGGCGCGCATGCGCAAATCATCGCGAAACCTCCGTAGGTTTTGTACAGGAAACAGAATTAAGCGGTTCTTTCTCAATGACTCTTCTACTACGAGTCGTTCGTTCTTTTGTCACGTGACTCCCGTAGAGGCTATGCGGTGCAATAGATTCAAAAGAACGAACGACTCAGACTAGAAGATATGAGAGGTGAGCTACTCATTCTGTTTATTATAAGATGTTCTTAGCTGCACTGTAATATTTTCATTACTGGAACTATAGCCAAAATTTGTGTATGTAGACGTATTGGGGGACTGTTCATTGAAAATGCAACATTTTATTTTATTTCTGATCAAAAGAATGAAATGAACTAAATGACAAAGATTCGTTCATTTTGATGACTGAGATTCAAAGAACCGAGTCACTAAAATGATTCAAACTTCCCATCACTAGGCTGGAGCTTATCCCAGGAGACTTAGGGCCCGAGGTGGGGTTCACACCCTGACGGGGTGCCAAGTCATCACAGGGGACACACACACACGCACACGCACACACACACACACACACAGAAAATAAGAAGCAAATAATAGTCCTTCAAGAAGCCTTATTCCTTAAGACTACATTAAATAATACAAGAAATTCTGGCTAAAGCAAAATATGAAGAAATGGGGGGCTTAAGAGGTTTGTCGTTATGGATTAAAACGATTACAAATACTTGCGTTTATGCATCATATGCATCATCCTCTACCAGTTTCACTTCCACTTAAATAGCTGATAACAGCACCTTATCATAGTGGTCCATGAATGCTGGTGTAAGTGCATTAGCAGTAACAGTAAACAGTAACAGACTGTACTCTCCTTCTCCTGACGTAAATATTCTCAAAAGTACCTCAAACGAATTTAGCTCATTCACAACAACCGCTATTTTGCCCAGCCTGTTGGTTTGATTTACTGATCACGTGAAAAAAAGAGGGGCAATGAGATTTTTTATGGATGTATTGCATTTTGCTATGTAAGGTGGTCCTCCACTGTCACATTTTTACAAAAAACTAATTCAAAGCTTTTAAAAGAAGGATATCTACTAGTTGTTTCATTTTGTAAAAGTAGAGAACCATGTCTGGATGAGGAAATGTTTATGTTTATCTCAATTGTCAGTCAATCTTTATATACAGAATAAAAATATAAGTACGATTTGTGATGTTAATGATAAAAAGATTTGTATAATATGAATAAATTGATATGAGTGGTTATCAATGTTGCCTTGCACCTCCAAGGTTCGAATCCCACCCCAGGTTCTGTGTGCACTGAGTTTGCATGTTCTCCCCGTGACCGGTGGGGTTCCTCCGGCTACTCCGGTTTCCTCCCACAGTCCAAAGACATGCAGATCAGACTAACTGAAGATCCCAAATTGCCTGTAGTGTGTGAATAGGAGTGTGAATGTTGACCAGAGGTCCTACCACGGTTATAAAATGGGAATAAACACAATGGTCCCCATTGGCCTCCATGGTCCGTTTTTACATTTTATTACGTGATGATCCATATTTGGGGAAATCTTCACAGTTTTACTTTGCAAGACAACATATGTCCCATTCCCAAGGCTTAGTCTTGTTATACAGTAGCAGCTGTTTAGCAATAAACTTGTTTCATTTGATTGAGAATCGATTGAGAATGAATGTTTGTAGTTTATTAGACTAAGTGAGAATATAATTCAGTCTTTATACACCATCCGGGGATTCTCCGTCATAAAGAGATTCCATTAATCTCATACATCCAAATACTCATCTAGCTCTGAGTCAGCTTCGTTTAAACGTACCACGTAGCCATGAAGATGTCCACGCACAGACTCTCTACTGACAGGCTCCCATGTGACGGACACTGTTGTGGCGTTAAGCAGTTTTACTTCTATTTCTGTTGGGCCCTCCAGTGGGACTGGAAGATACAGAGACAGAAACAGAGAGAGAGAGCGATAGACAGAGAGAGAAAGAAACATGGATGAGGTTCCTCAATCTGTAGCACTGATTAAGGTATGCAGCACTCAAAAGATCGTACACAACCGTCTCATTGTAGGAGGTGTTTTCATTAATTAATTTATTATCATTTATCATTATAATTTATTGCCATTAATCCTATTTTGGAATAACAATGAATGGAAGAACTGTATTCATGGTGGAAATTTTACTTTTACTTCTACATGGCACTTTTATTCATAAATAAATAATAAGCAATATATTTTTTTTTTTAAACTTCCAATCTATTTATAATTAACACTGAATACGTTTATATCATGTTTGAATTCACGAGTACTTTGTTGAAAATGCGTCACATCAATGATATCCATCGTTATCATGCATAGTTAAATTTCAATATGGTGCATTATACTGTATGTACAGTAGTGCTCATAACTATTTAGATCACTAATTTATGAAGAAACCTGACCTAAATCAGCCATCCTCAAAAATTTTTAGAAATAAAAATACTTTAAAATGCATTCTGACAACTATTAATAAAATGCCTGATGAATATTGCCATAATCCGTAATGTCTCTCCTTGAATAATAGCAATGTGTATAATACCTAAGTGCATCATAACACAAATATGCTCATAAGTAATTGAACATAGAAGGTATTACCATCATTTTGTTTCAGAAATAAATATCTAACATAATCCCTCCTATGGTATTAATTAATGTAGATACTAATTTTAACACTAAGCCCTTATTAAAAAAATAAATAAAAAAAAAAACATTAAGAACAATTTTAAATATTGAGCTTTGTTGGACTTTTTATATCTTAAACACCTATTACACAGTATATGACATTTATGATATTATGCATCATCCTGTAACTAATTATCACCAGTGGGTGTTACAGCTGTTATAAACATGTTATAAGCTCATGTCTTAAGGATAGTAACACAGTCAAGAAAAAAAAAGACTTATTCGAAAAACGGTGCAATAAGTATGTTACAAGATTTACAGTACAGTACGTGCCACATGTTCATTTCATTTAAGAGTAAATAAGTAAAGCGTACTGTCTTCTCCCGAGTAGCCGATGGCAGCCTCTGGACTCGGTCCTTCACCTTCTCCATTGAAAGCCTGCACTTTGATCTCGAAGGGTGTGAAGGCACCTGTTTTGTTCACTATAAATGGAGGACGAGAAACATTTGCAGACTGCCAGGGCTTCTCAGGGTCACTTCCGTCACGCCAAAACACTTTATACCCAAAATCTGGGCCGTTAAAATGCTTCGGCTCCAGCTCCTAAAGACAGAGAGAACAAGAAGAATACACACTCGCGGGGTTAAATTCGAATAAATTAAAATATAGATAGAAACACAAGGGGTGGTCAAGTCAAACCGGGACTAGTGATCAAATGTCTGGTGAAAAGCAGAAAAGGCATAAAAGCAAGCGATTGACATTTACGGAAGTCTTCAAGCACAGACAACAATGAGACTCTTAGCCGAAGTAAAACAGAAAGAAAGAAGGCTGTACATCCGTGAATGATGATCCCGGCCTTAAATCCTTACAAATCAACAGATAACTCGTCACCTACTTGCGTAAGAGATGCATCAGTCTGTGTGAACTGTACATGGAATTAGTACAAGTTCTACCTTGATGGTGTCCAAGCACTAGTGAAACACTGGGATAAGTGCATTAGTGTAGCAGGGCATTATATAGAGAAATAAAGGGAGTTTTTTACTCTCAGAATCTGTTATTCTGCACAAAATCAGGAGTCCTGGTTTGACTTGAACACCTGTATACCTGCTTATTCATGAAATTGTCCAACAAACAAACAACTCAGAGATAAGAGAGATCAGGAAGACAATGCAACTCCAATAACCTCTATGTACAACTTTGGCGAGCAGGAAAGCAACCAATAACACCGAATACATCAGCACCTGACTCCAAGAACAAGAATCCCAGGCTACACTGGACACAAGCTAAGGTGCTAGAAAAAGCATTCGTGCCATATGATTGGCTGGTTGAATAAGAAACTTAAATTGTATAAATTGATATATATCAATATTCCATCGCTACATACCTCCCATGTGATGATCATGCTATCTGGATCAGTAGATTCACTCCGTATGTTCATCGGGGTTATATCAGGTGCTGCAAAAAGTGTGGCAGTGGACAGCTACCATTACCAAGCTTATATCAACATGAGAATTAGAACATGCTGAGATGCCTGATGTCTAATCTGAGTTCTATGTTAAAAATTTACTATTTCATAGTATTATATCAACACATGTTGGTCTTATGTTTACATTTACTTAATTACTGTTGCACATTCAGACAGGAAATCATATTGGTCATGTTATGGTGATGAAGGTGTTACCTGCAGCAGGTGTGGTGTACGGCTCAGACGGCTGGCTCAATTTACTGACCCCGATTTTATTAATGGCCGCTACTTTAAAGTGGTATGTGCAGAAGGGAAGGAGAGAAACCTCCAGGTGATGGATTTCAGCAGGAACAAGGATGCGCTTCAGTGTCTTCCGGTTTTCCGTCTCAGTTTGTAGAACTTCTTGCACCTCAATAAAAAACTCTACGGGAGCAGAGCGAGAGACTCGTCAGGCTTCACACGCGTATGAAGTATTTGTTCAAATTACACATATCAGCTGAATGTCCTGCCAAGTTCTCATGACGAACAGTGAAATCTACACAATAGCTTTTTGACATTTTGTCTAATCAGAAACAGAAACAATTTATTATATCAGTATAAATGTGAATTACCAAACACAGGGCTGTTGTTGTCGTTTCCGGGGGTCCAGGAAAGAGTGACGCTGCGACCCGCCTCCTCTTTCAGCTTCAGTGAATGTGGAGGGTCGGGCTTATCTAAAGGAGGAAGGATAGACAAATACACTAACTTATTCACTTATTCACCTACCCATACACTCACTCCATCACTCAGTATCCTACCCATACTCACTCATTCACATATTTATTTACCCATATACTCGCTCATTAACATATTCACCTGCCCATACACTCATTCATTCACTCATTCACTTACCCATACACTCACTCATTCACAGTCTCCTACCCATACACTCACTCACTCACAGTCTCCTACCCATACACTCACTCACTCACAGTCTCCTACCCATACACTCACTCACTCACTCACTCACTCACAGTCTCCTACCCATACACTCACTCATTCACAGTCTCCTACCCATACACTCACTCACTCACTCACTCACTCACTCACTCACAGTCTCCTACCCATACACTCACTCACTCACAGTCTCCTACCCATACACTCACTCATTCACTCATTCACTTACCCATACACTCACTCATTCACTTACCCATATACTCACTCATTTACTTACCTGCTTACTCGCTCATTCACTCATTCACTCAGTCTCCTATCCTTACATTCACTCATTCGCTCACTTATTCAGTTACACCTATATATTTATTTATTCACTTATCCACTTACCCATTCCCCTACTCATTCACTCATTGGCCTACCTACACACTCACCCATTCACTCAGTCTCCTACCCAAACACGTCATGTTTCACACAATCACTTACTTGCTTATCCACACCCTCATATACAATGATTTAATCATTCACTTTACACTCACTCAGTCATTTCTTCACATTCTAAATGTGTTTGAAATGCACCATGTAGACTGTAGACGCTTTAAAAACTTGCCTGTTGTATTGTAGAAGGACATGGCCTGAGATAGAATAGAAACCAACTGATTGTAGCCGCCACTGAATGATAAGGTGAGGACATCTGCTCTGAGACAGATAGAGGAACCAACTCCTTGTACTGTATGTGAGAACACGATGTAAGGGACGTAGATTATTAAGTTTTTGTATAAAGTGTGACTGCTGAGAGAAAGAAATCACCTTCCTCATGTTGCAACTGTTGCGGTATGAGACTGGTCTACTTTGCTCGGGACTTCGAGGAGGCCAATGGTGATTACTATTGCATTTATTCCCATCAAACCCAGACTCTGGAGGTGCAAAGTGACAGTGCTAATCACTAAGCCACCGTGCTGCCAGTGAATGACTTACTTGTCTTTATAGTTTTCAGAAATCTCATCACACACTATAAAGGCATGTAAATCAATCACTGGGTAAGAGCAAAGTAACAACAGTTTATCAAAACATCTGTAGGAGGACCAGTCTCATACAGCAAACAGTTGCAACATGGAGAAATGTGATTTCTTTCCCTCAGTCGTTGATTCACAAAAATTCTCTGCCAACGTAATCTACACCCGTACATCATGTTCTAACATCCAAGGAGTTGATTTCCAGAACAGATGTCTTCACCTTATTTTTCATTCAGGGGCAACTACAGTTTGTTTCTATTTTGTCTCAGGCCGTGTCCTTCTACAGTACAATGTAACAGGCAAGTTCTACAGTGGCGCATTTCAGACACAATTACAATGAGATTTTCCATTACAACACTAATTATTCATTTGCTTCTTCACATACATGTGCATTTGCTTCATGCACTCACTCACACACAGATGTGCTCACTCACTCACTCACTCACTCACTCATGTACTCATTCATGTACTCATTAATGTACTCACTCACTCATGTATTCACTCACTCATGTATTCACTTACTTAATCATGTACTCACTCACTCACTTATGCATTCACTCACTCATGTATTCACTTACTTAATCATGTACTCACTTATTCATTCACTCACTTCATGTATTCACTTACTTAATCATGTACTCACATACTCACTCCCTTACTCACTCGCTCACAAATTCACTCAGTCAGTCAGTCAGTCACTCACTCACTCACTCCCTCACTCACTCATATACTTACTTCCTCACTCACTCACTCACTCACTTAATCACTCACAAATTCACTCACTTACTCACTAACTCATGTACCCACTCACTCACTCCCTCACTTACTCATGTATTCATTCACTCACTCACTCACAAATTCACTCACTCACTCAATCTCTCACTCACTCATGCACTTACTTCCTCCCTCCCTCACTCACAAATTCACTCACTTACTCACTCACACATGTACTCACTCACTCACTCACTCACTTATGTATTCACTCGCTCATTCACTCACTCACTCACTCACTCTCTCACTCACTCGTACTCCCTCTCTCCCTCCCTCACTTATGTATTCACTCACTCACTCATGTATTCACCTACTTAATCATGCACTCACTTACTCACTCCCTTACTCACTCGCTCACAAATTCACTCACTCACTCACTCATATACTTACTTCCTCACTCACTCACTCACTCACTCACTTAATCACTCACAAATTCACTCACTTACTCACTCACTCATGTACTCACTCCCTCACTTATGCATTCATTCACTCACTCACTCACAAATTCACTCACTCACTCACTCACTCACTCACTCATGTACTTACTTTCTCCCTCCCTCACTCACTCACAAATTCACTCACTCACTCACTCACTCACAAATTCACTCACTCACTCACTCACTCACTCACTCGTACTCCCTCTCTCCCTCCCTCCCTCACTTATGTATTCACTCACTCACTCACTCACTCACTCACGTTTAATGAAATGATTTAGAGAGATTCTTACCCATCACAGTCAGTGTACCAGTGCTCATATCTACATCCAATATGGAGATGACCTCACACGTGTACTGTCCACCATCCTCAACATGGATGTCGGTGATCCTCAGCGATCCATTTTCAAAAACTGTGTATCTGCCGATTACAAAACCAAGCGGGTCAATAACAGCACTGAAGATCTATTTATTAGGCCTGGAGTTATTAATTAACACATATGGAAGGAATTTTCCAAATGAAAGAATAAACACCAAATATTTTACTCCTGTCAAAGAAGAGAATAAGCGAGGGACTGAGATAAATTGAGAATGTTTACTTTTCATCTTTAGATGATGATGTGATCTTCTGTCCATTTTTCCTCCACTGGATTAAAGGCTTAGGGAGTCGAGTGTCCACCTCGTACCTGCACGGCCACAGCATCGAACTTCCACTTTTCACATGGTGGTCAGAAAGTGGGGCCACGATCCGAGTCTTGTCTTCGGAAGGAAAGCAAAAATAAAACAAATGAGAGGGATGAGGTGATGAGTAGAAATGGAGTGAGACAAAATACAATAGAAGAAGAGAGACAAATCAAACAAAAAATACATGTATATACAAATAGAAAAAAGACAAAAAATTAGGCAATGATGTAAAGTAATAAAAACAAGTAAATTAAAATTGTTGACAGATAAAAGAGAAAGGGATCAAATCCAGTAAATTGAAAAAAAAAAAATTAAGGAAAGAAACAAAGACGGAATAAAAAAGCAAGATAATGAAGGAAGGACGGAAGGATAGAAGAAAGACAAGCAAAACCCACATCCATATCTGTGACCATATAAAAGTCAAGTCTGTGTGCGCGCGCGTGTGCGTGGATGTAAAACTTACTCAGCACCACCAGCAGTGCAGTAATGGACACACTGGTGTTTTTCATTTTGTTTGTGGCTCTACACAGGTACGTCCCCGCGTCCTCGTGGCTCACGTCGGTGATGTGTAACGTGCCGTTGGTCATCTGAGACACTCTCGGGTCGGACAGAAGCTCACTGAATGCCGTCCTCTCCCTGGAGAATATAACAACACGTGAATAAATAATAAACACCATTACATTACTGTACAGTATACATGTATGTGTAGAATTTAAATTAACATTACACACTGTGAGGTGTTGGAACAAGGCTCTTAAGTGTGAGCTCTGGTTACAAAGCAAAGTATATACAGGTCATAAATGAGACTGTGTCACACATGGGGAAGAAACGTCCTCCATGAAGCCCATGAGGCAAGGCGGTGAAAAAGGCGGAATGATGCAAAAACGAGGGGTTGGAGAGCAACATCCTTCACTCAGTGGAAAGGTTGCTTTGGAGGCCACCTTGGTGGCTTTTGGTTTGTGCTGAGTTGGAAAGCCTGTCTCATCTGACTGTCAGTGTCCAGACTCTGTGACAATTTGGTTTTCTTGGATATATTTATCCAGTTTTACATACGTATAAAAGACCATGTCAGTCTTGTCCTGTCAGGAGCAAAGATGTCAAGATACTGATACTGAAGGACAGACAACAGAGAGACAGAAAACTGACCAGCTAATTTGGGGTCGCGGAGAACCGAAAGCACTGCAGTCGAGCGACAACGTGGATCCCTCGATCAACCGATACACTCGACCATCATCAGTCAGAATCTGAGGAGGCAGGTCTGAGAGAGAGAGAGAGAGAGAGACACCTCTATAAGGTAAAGACATTCTTTAAAGTCAGATTTTAACAGTTATCTAGACAAAAAGAAAATGGGGCAAACATGATGAGAAATCAAGACTTAAATTAGATATAAAACATTTTGTTAGATGAGTTAATGTAAAATTATATATATATATATATATAAAAAAAAACTTAAAACCAAATTGCAAAAAGAAAAAAAAGAACAAAATAAAGGAAAGAAGAATTTAATTCTGGACAAAAAAACATGAGTTAAAGCATCAAATTATCAAAGAGAAAAAATAAGTAAAAAAACCAGAAAGCGTGACGACTGACCGACAACGTGGATGTAGGTGTTCAGGAGGGCAGTGCCGTGATTATTGGAGGCCTCGCACTGATAGACGGCCGTGTCGTTAACCGTAACATCAGTCAGGATTAACGTCCCTCCGTGTGCAGTGCGTCTCGGCTCTGGATCCATCGCTAAGCACCACGTGAAGGAGAAACATTTACACAGATTGACCAGATAAACCTGTAATTTACTAAATCAACACCTTATCACCAAGCTGAATCCACTGTGGAATAAACTAGTTATTTAAGAAAGAAGTGTGTGTGTGTGTGTGTGTGTTCACCATTGATGGGCGTCCCATTAATCATCCAGTGTATGTGTGGTGTAGGAATGCCATCAGCATCACAGTCCAGTCTGACCGTCTCTCCTGGGGAGTATCGAGCGCTCACAGGCTTCTTCTTCCAATGAGGAGCAGCTGGACACAAATCATTTTTATATTTTTTATTTCTCTTTTACAAATTCTATTCACATTTTTCATTAAATATAGATTATTTATCCATACGGTGTGTATGTAAGTGTGTGTGATTACCCTCCACGGTGACTGTGTACGAGTGTGTCACTTCTCCTATAATATTAGAGGCCGTGCAGGTGTACTCCCCATCATCACTCTCCAAGATGGACTCAAACTCCAGCCAGCGGTCGAAGCGCTCCTTAGTTGCTTGACTGGAGGAAAGTGGAGCGTCTTTTCTTTCCCATTTGATTGATGGAGTGGGCCTAGAGCACAAAAATCACAAAACAAGGGGAAAGTTTGTCAGTTTGGATTTTCACTGAGGAAACTATGATAGAAACAGGACATAACAACATACAAAAAATGAACACAAGGAACGCTAGCATAACATTTCATACTTACCATCCATGTGGAATACACTCCAGGATGAGAGTCTGGCCTCGGAGGGCAACATATTCAGTGTGCTTGCCCTTAGGTTGGTAGAGTTCAGGCTTTCTGTTCACCACCTCGTTGGCTTAAAAAATGTATAAAAATAAAATAAAAATTGCAATACGAGCAGTTGCCATCGTGGGCCATATTAAATTTATAATTTCAAGAACAAATTTTGGCGTTTAGTTGTTAGTTTTCTATGGTAGTTTATGAAGTGTTACTCACTGGGATTAACAGTGAGAGAGATCGGATCTGTGGATAAAATGGTCCTGGCTTCGATGTACTGGGTGTAGCAGGTGTAATCGGTTCTCGTGTTGCTGGTCAGGAGGTTGGCAAAGTACAGATTACCATTCAAGCCAATGGTAATGCGTTCACTTTGCTTAATATGCATCAATTCTGCGAAAAAAACAAACAAAAAACAATTAACATGGTGAAACCCACAATCTGGCTGAGTTCTAACATTTAATAGGAGTGCAGCGACAATAATATGCTCTAACAGTTCGACTGGAAATGATGTAATTGACTCACTCTTGTCCATCCAGTGGATGTGAGGCTTCACTGAGCTCTCTGGAATATTACACTGTAGAACCATGCTGTCACCTTCATTCGCGGTCTTCTCCACTCTCTTTTCTTTCACTGAGACTGGAATGGCTGCAGGAGTAAAAAAAAAAATATATATATATTCTTCTATATTATTTGCTCTAGCGCACAAATATACATACTGTGGTGCATATATTCATGGGTGCTTTGTATAAAACTAAAAACAATATTTTAATGGTTTGACTGCAAAATGAGATATTTCCATTCTGGCAGTGTTGAGAATTCTTATGCAAATGATGCAAAAGTATTCCAAACTGATATACCATATTTTGTGTCTGGTTCCTTTATGGCACAAAGGTGTTAAAAATGCGAGAAAGTTTCGTCAGAATTCTTTGGGTTAAATCAGTGTGATTTTTTATTTTATTTTATTATTTGCCAAAATGCTATAACTCCACCTTACACAATTTTGTGACAATTGATAGATTAGTTTGATATCAACAGAAAATCCAAAAGAAAGAAACTACAGCAAATTCATGGAACTCATGGAAGCAAATTGGAACAAGGCAAAAAAAGTCTTGAAATTCAGTGCACACAAAACCTTTTTAATTACCAAGATTATTAAATATTAGAAGAATAGTAAAAAGAATACAAGAAGTAAAAATTTACAAGGCATCATTCATTAGTTTTTGCTATAGAAGTTCTATTTAAACAATAATTCAAATTATTTAATATCTTCATAGCATTACATTTAGGCATTTGGCAGATGCTCTTATCCAGAGTGACTTACATTTTTTTTTTTTATCTCATTACACATCTGAGCAGTTGAGGGTTAAGGGTCTTGCTCAAGGGCCCAACAGTGGCAACTTGGTGGTTGTGGGGTTTGAACCTGGGATCTTCCAAACCGTAGTCTAATGCCTTAACCACTGAGCTACCGCTGACCCGGGATTAAGGTAACATTTGCTCATGATAAATTAATAAGCTCTTACATCTACATTTAGTGAATATGATTACAATAGAGATCTATCAACTATTTTCATGCTGCCTAAAGCTATTAGATGAGCCAGCAAGTAATCATAAACTACGTGGACAAGGCTACGTGGACAAGGCTAGCTAGATGAAGACTATTCAAGAATTTAGGTTTAAAGCTTTACACTGCACGGTAAATGTCATAATATAATATTTTATAATATATTTGATATATGTTTGTTTGACTTTCACATTGAATAATTATGTGGGGAAATACAATAAGTGTGTTAGATGCAACGTCATGTCTCGCTAACAGGTGCAAAAAGCCTGCGTAAAGGAAAAAGAGAAATTAAACTCAAAAAGAAAAAAACTCACGCTCAGTGGTGACATGTATCAGGCCCGATACCGCTGTCCCGTAATCGTTTTCCGCATAGCAGCGATATGTCCCCTGGTAAGATTTCAGTTCGTCATCTTCGTCAGCTGAAAGAATTCCTGAATCGTCTGTTTCATTCATGAACCGTTCGCCATCCTTCTCCCATCGGAAACTAAACACATGGGCAAAGTGTAAGGAAGGAAAATGAACTTCATATGTTTTTAGTTTTGCCAATGCAAAGTCTAAGAACTTAAATATATGCATACAAAATAACTACAGTGGGAACCGAAACCCTGAAACCATAAAATTATACCGTTTTGTACAGTGTTTACTTTGTTTTCAGGATTTCTTTACTTTTGCGTTAAGGACAGAGTGCACTGACTTTATGAAAAAATCACTAGCATTGTCAATATGATAAATTGCCTAAATCTAAATTTAAACAGTCACCTAGAAACAGGGAAGAATCTGAAATGATGAATATTCAAGGTATTGAACATTTTCTCATATTTAACCTCATTTTTCTTCCCAATTTGGTCACCTGTCAAATCCCACCCACTATTTATTTCCCTCTTATGCAACACCCGCCAACCTAGAAGTGTAAAAGCTAATGAATGCTCCCTCCAAGTCTAGTGAAGTCAACCAACTGTGTCTCAGGTGAAAGTGCTATCCGCCGTTTTCCACATGCCATTTTCCAGATGATCACAATTGGTTAGTGTCGCCATGATTGTAATGTATGACAGGGTATATCCCCTCCCAACCAGACAGCATGGCTATGCTTTTCGTCATATGCCATATCACTAATTATATGTCACTAATTATTTCGATTCTATCTGGCTAAAGGGTTTTTAATTAGAATCAGCTGCTTTAGTTTTAATAGAGGGAACAAATATGTGGCAGATGTAAAATGACTAAAACTCTGGATATTCTCAAGTGAATTCCAAACTTCGGTGTCAGATTTCTGTACATGATATTCAGAAATCATCAAACAGGCACAGACTGAGCGAGCGTAAGACACCAGAGTACTGCAGATGTCTTTTTGACTCCATGTCCAGCAGGAATAAAATCTACCAACATACTAAATATTGATTGTTGTATAACAATCTTATTGCATGAAATAACTAATTATTTTTAATATCTTCGTCACAGTAAAAAATTGAAAATGTCAATAAAATACAGAATTTCACTTTTGAACAAAAGTAGTTAGTGCGGAACTTAGCAAGTTATTTATATTTATTGGGTCATCCCTAGTTTCGAAATACCATGAAATGTAAAAACTCTCAGTTGACAGACACAAGAATCTGTTGCTTGTTTTATGTATTTTTTTATTTTTTAATGAAATGGAAATCACTGTTCAGTGTTTAGCACATAAACAGAAATTGATGGTTGCATTGTCATTTGCTAAAGGGTTTATATACGGTTAGATTTACTGTAGTTTAAACAACAAATTTATTAAATTCTTTGAGAAACAGAACAAACAAAGTTCATTAATTTACCAAATCTAAGAGTTGAATTCTGTTTAAACTGGCATGGGTAATGTTTAATGATCTGTTAAATGGCGGTAAATTTGCAAAAAGCTAACCTCGAGGCTATTTACTTTTTTTTTTTTTTTTTTTACAGTATTTGTGCAAAAGAAAGTCTGGCTCATTGGAAGCGAAATATAAAGAAATGAGGCGTGGCTCAAGACTTTTCCACAGTACTGTATTTCATAAGAATCTGTTTTTCCATGAAATGGTAAAGCCATGCATGAAACGCAGTTCACACAACACACAATGGCGTATCTGTTGCATGGAAATGATCTGCGTTGGTATCAGTGGGCCTGGGAAGTCTGGAGGTTCAGAGCAGTTCGTTCAAGATTAATAGCCGGTTGTTTAATTTAATAAAAGTCCCTCCATGTGTCCGTTTGGCTCGGCTCGCTCTCTGATAAGGAAATTCAGACGCACGAGAGGAGACGTCAACAGTAAATAAAGCTTCTGTTTTTCGGCTGAGAAGCTTTCCGACGGTCGTTTGTCCTTTTTACATGAATCTACTTCACCATGAGTCAAAGCTTTTAGCTGCATTACACAGCTGAAATTAATTCCTTCTCTTTGCCAGATGCTTTTATCTAAAGTAACTTCACCTTAATCATGTGAGTACGAATAAATAATGGTGGGTGATATAGCGTTTTTTTTTTTATTTATTTTTATTTTAACGACTGGTATTTCTGCACTGGCACTGCTGATTTAAACAATCTTTATTCTGGAAAAGGGTAAAGAAAAGATAAGAAAAAAAATAAGAGATGGAAGTAGAAGTAAAAAGAAGTAAATGAGAAAGAGGAGATGACAAAACATGGAATTAGAAGAGAGTAAAAGAGAATAGAGTAGAAGACTAGACAAGAAAAAAGAAAAGAAGAGATACAACAAGGAAATGCGAGAAGAGAAGCAGAGACAAGAGGACATGTGAGAAGAGATGGAAATGGAACAGACGAGAAAAAAAAGGAGAGATATAAAAAAGATGGAGACGTGAGAAGAGGACAGAACAGAAGCTGAGAGGAATGAGGAAGAGAAACAAAATGTGAAGAAAAAGGGAAGAGAAATAATTAGAAGAACTGAGACGGATTGGGAAGAGGAGACGAGAAATGAAACGAGAAGAAAATGGAAGACAAGAACTGATGTCTTTTGCCAAGAGACATGAGTTTAAAAAAAAAATAGGTGAAAAATGAGAAGATTAGATTAGAGAAGAGACAAAACAAAAAATGAACAAGAAGTGAGAATAAAGAGGATAAAGGAAAAAGAAGAAAGTAGAAGAATTAAGAAAATAATTGAAAAGTGCAGAGAACATAAAATAAAGAAGAGGAGAAATAAAGAGAATTGAGGGAAAAGAATGGGAAGAAAAGAGCAAATAAAACAGACAACATTTCTTAAATCATGAGGTGACATTAGAAGAGAAGGAAAGTGAAGGAAAAAGATGATTAGATGATAAAAAAAAACAAATAATGGAAAAGAAAAGAGACTAGATTTGAACAAATGAAGAGAATGGGAAGAACAGACAAGAGAAGAAAAAGAGGAATAAAAATCCACCAAACAGGAGCAACTTGAACCTTAGATGCTTATGTAATAATCACACACTTGTGGATGGTGCACTATCTGCCCATGACTGGCTCCTCCCACCACGACATCATGCTCTTTCTTTACGCAATGGTAAATATTCTGATGATTTTTATAATAATTCTTACACACAGCCACATTTTAAACATATAAAACAGATATATAGTCCTTCTGACCCCTTGTTCTTCATACTCTGGTGAAGGGGTGATGTCTGTGCGTGAGGACTCACGTGGGTTTGGGGTTGCCGCTAGCTTCACACCGCAGAGACAGGTCATCTATGTAGAAGACTGTGTACGACTGCGACTGTTGTGTGATCAGAGGAGGCTCTCCCACTACACACACACACACACACACACACACACACACACCAGACAAGCACGTTTTAGAATAGAAACACTTTGACTTTTGTTAAATCTTATGAAAACATTGTTGGCGTAGAAGAGGGCGATATGATGATTCATAATAAAAACATAATAATAATAATAATAATAGTATATTTAATAATTAGTAGTAAAAACATATAATAAGATTTTAAAAAAAAATTTTACCATTTAATTTTTAAATTAATTTTTATTAATTTATGACATTTATTTTTGTAGTCAAAATAAATGTCATTAATTATTGTTAAATTTTTCAATGAGGTGCAAAAAATTTAACACCATATATTCTTGCTGTTTATTTATGCTTCAATGTAGAATAAGTTTCATTGTATTATATCACTTTTTTTTTAAACCTCAACCTATTTGGTATCTTTTTTTTTTTTTAATGTATCATAATATTGGTCATATCACCCAACACTATGCTGGACAGTTCGATTCAAAAAACAAATGAGACAGAGAAAAAGAAAAAAGAGAAAGGAATACACTCACGGTCAGAAATGTTATCTGTCAGGCCAGTGGATGCCAGAAGGAAGAAATAAAGAAAGAAGAGATTACAGACATAAATCATTCCCGTACCATGCACCTGAGCAGAAGGGGCTACAACATTTAAACCACACAGACGAGTCGACTGCAGGGATGGAATCAGTGTGAGATATTAATCATTAAGCATTAATAATTTTAATGTTATATTAACTCAAATAAACCACAACAGCTTGTTAATGATTAACTTGGTTAATTGTTTAATTACAATCAATTTTGAGACATCTTTCTTTCTAACACAAATGGGACAAAATTATGTTAGAAAGAGAGAAATATAGTAAATATTATAAAATATGAATTGGACAAGAGGTAATTTTAGTAATTACTAAAATTAGTAATTAGTAATTAAAGATTAGTAATAATAGAGCCTAACAGCACGGTGATGTTTAATCATATGTATGCATCACAGGTGTTCTAATAATCGTTAATTATAACTTTCAGCAAGAAAACACATTTGTTATATATCATTAAGTCATCTTAACCTACATGCTGTCTCGCTTCCAAAGTAATCGCTTCTAAATCGTTCCAAATCGCGTCTGAATTGTCCGTGCTGTTTTGTTTGCAAGCTACAAAGTTAACTAGCTTCTAACACAAGGCTGAATCCCAAATCCCTCTCGAGATCTGATCAAGCGCACTACTTGGTTTGTAGAACATAGGATTGCGCACCACTCATAGCACACTAGCTTCCCATTTAACGCTGTTTGGGGTTCAAACCCAGAACCTGGAGGTTAGCTGATATTCTAAAGCAGAATACGTGGAAATAATGGAAATGTGGAAAGTAAATCTCAGACGTTTTTATGACTGTCCACCACTTTAAATGTTTATTTTCCCCAATTTTAGTTACATACAGTACACGCACCCAATTCCAATTCCAATCGTAGTCATTTGTTACAAGATCTGATATTCATTCACCATGTTGTTCCTGGTATCTAGTTTCTGAAATCCAGCTTTCTGTGTTATTATTAGGTTACAAGACTTCGGTCTCATCTATGATTGGTTAGATCCTCGCTGAGCGTGAAACGCGAGCCAATCGCAGAGCACGAAGGACTTTGTTATTAGCACAGTTTAGTTAACAATGTTGCGTTATTATTTCCTCTACAGATTTTTTTTCCCCCTCTGTAAGTTTACTTGTTAAGAAAATTAATTGCTCATTTTAACAACAACAAGACGGAGACTCACATTGTGTAGGGATTTGAACGGATCCGAAAGTTTTCCCAAACCAGACAAGAAGAAACAGCAGCTGTGCACATCTGCTTTTCCCTCTAGTGGCCGATGAGTGACACTTCATGCGAGACATTGTTCACCGTCCCATAGAGATACACACACACACACTCTTTCCTGCTGAGAGAGACAGAGAGAGAGAGAGAGAGAGAGAGAGAAAAAAGATTAATGATATTGGGTCAGAAAAACAGAACAGGTCCCATATGAAGTAAAACAAAAAATAGGATTAAAAGGATGAAATAATATTGGGTCAGTTATAAAGAGTGCGATGTGTGGAATGGATGGAAGAAGGAGAAGAAGAAATGAAAAAGAGGTGGAGGGTCAGTCAATAAAGAAAGAGGATTAAGAAATTGTGGTAAATGAAAAGAGAAAAAGGGGGGAAGAGAAAGAAGAAGTGAGAAGTAAGAAATATGAAAGAGGGACAGATGAGAGGAAAAGGGGAAAATGGATGCAAAAGAAAATAAGAAGGAAATGTCTATTATTTGCTTTTTAAATTTGTTTATTTCTTGATAATAACAACAACAGCAACAACATAATAATAATAATAATAATAATAATCAGAAGAAGAATATGCACATTTAATCTGTGTGTAAGCAGAACACACACACACACACACACACACACACACAGGGGAAAAGCTAATGGAGCTGAGAGAGTTGTATCTCCCCACCTCCATCTGTCTCTGTCTCTCTCTCTCATTTTTCGTCTTCCCTCTGTTTCTCTAACTTTATCTCTCTATCTTTCTCTTCAAGTCTTCTCCCTTTCTCTCTTTTCTCATACTCGCTCTCTCTTTCTCTCTATCTCTTTGGTCTCTCTCTCTCTCTCCTCTCCTCTCATGCTATTGCTCTCTGCCTTCCTGATTCTCTCTCTCTCTCTCTCCTTCTATCTCTCCATCTTTATAGTTCTCTCTCTGTGTCTTCTCTCTATATACTAATTGATTTTATGTTTGTTTTTCCTCCATTATAATAAATATCTCATTCGTGGTGTTTGAGGTTTGCTCTGAGAACAGATTCAAGGCCTCTGACTGAAGTTAAATGCAGAAAAACAACAATAACAATAACAACAACCACAATGACAATATCAACAACAACAACAACAATAAAAACAATAACAATCACTGCAAATTATGAAATGTCATTAACTATTAATAACATTTATTATTTTATTTACATAATAAATAACTATTAATTTATGTAAAACAAAAACCCCTTAACCTTCTGTCTGTTTCTCTGTCAGTCTGTCTGTCTCTCTCAAAGCCAGAGATTAGTGCTTTTCTAATCTTTTCTGAATCAGAGTGTGTGAAGTACACATGCAGTCAAGTCTGGGGCTTCAGAGATAAAGCTCCAATTAGGCATTTAATAAGATACATGAAACACACACACACACACACACACACACACACACACACACACACACACGTAGCAGAGAAATGAAAATAAAGAACAAAGAAGGAAAGAAAAGAAGAAATTAACATGATAGAATAAATAAATAAACAAATAAATGAAAGAATAAATAAGAAAAAGAAAGAAAAATTTAAGAAACAAAAAAAAGAAAGAAAAAAGAAGCAAGAAAGGAAGACCTGAGTGAATGAATGAATGGATAAATATAATAAGTAGGAAGGAAGATTAAAAAACAAACAAATGAAGAAAAAAGAAAGAAATAGAAGAAATGAACAAAAATTCTCAAAGAAAAACTTCCAAATTACAAAGGAAAAAGGGAAGAAAGAAAGAAAGAAAGAAAAGAACAAAATTAGAGAAACACAAAAAAGAAGAAAGAACAAACAAATAAATAAAAGAAACAGAGAATAAGAAGGAAAGAAAGATGAAATAAGGAAGGGAAAACGGAAGAAAGCCATGATGTCAGTATGAACTAAAAATAAACTTTATTTGTGGGAATTTAATAAATAATTAATAAAATGTTCTCAAAAAATGCTCTTAACATTTTTAAACTCAAAGAAAAAAACTTTTGGAAAAAAAAACACACACACAGACACACATCACACACACATCACACACACCCACACACACACACACACAAACACACACCCACACACACACACACACACACCCACACCCACACACACACACACACACACACACAAACACACACCCACCC
>JAQQZS010000015.1:3422686-3436845 GCA_030068045.1 Platyallabes tihoni | reverse complement strand
ACGCCCCCTTTTTGGCGCTATTTCTGCACTTGGGTCCTGCTCCTCTCTCTTTCTCCACTATCCTACGCCCCTGACAATTGCAGTGTGTCACTTGTAAAGCAGCACAAGTTCATGTTTGCATATTCATGAGAATTTGAACAAGCACATTTGTATAAAGGTTAAAAAGCTTCATTCATATGAAATGCAACTAAATCATCTCTAGTGACACAGTGCAGGTCACAACATTGTAAGCTAGTGAGTGAGTACTACATTGTACAATCCCAGTGGCAGTAATGGGAGTTTTAATGGTGTATCTGTGTGGTCAGGTATGACTACTGTACGGTGTAAGATTTGTCCATACTGTTGTACTAGTAGGCAAGACTTTTATGTCAGAAGAAAAAAATCTATTGCAACATCCACAAAGAACAGGAAGCGACAGAGACGAACACTGAATGCTGCGAAACGAAATGATTAATGTACATTGGTTCTAGAAACCTGTTTGTTTGATCACAAGGCAACAAAAAGCCTAATGTGGTTTTATTTACTACCCCAAAAAGATATTCATCTTTTCCTCTAACATTCCATTCAAGGTTTTATTTAGAACCTGAGAATAAAGTTTTTTCTTCAGAAAACGTGAACTATCAGTCTATATCAGAGTATCAGTCTTTCCGCCAACAATATTTGGGATCTTTGGAACTTGCACTGTTATACATGAACCTTAGCACTGTTATACATGAACCCCACAATGAGCAATTTGGGAACGGCAGTTTACCTAATCTACTTGTTTTGGGATTGTGAGAAGAAAATGGAGTACCCAGAGTAAACCCACCAAGCGTGGAGAGAACATGCAAACTCCACGCCCACAGACCCTAGGCGGAAAATGAAAACCTGGAGGTCAACCCGGAGGCCAGAGGCCACAGTGCTAACCACTATTCCACTGTGCAAACTTCAAGTACATAAATTCAGAAATATTAGAAGATGTACTTTAATTCAGAAACTTTACCTTGGGAACCGAAGTCAAGTTTACCTCTCAAACAGTTCAGGAACCTTAGTCCAGGAACTTTAGTACAGAAACCTAACAATTTCAGGAACCTAAGCCCTTTAACCCACACAATCAATCAATCAATCAATCAATCCCAGGAAATGTATTCTAGGAACAGCAAAGGAATTTTAGCCTAGAAACTTTAGTTCAGACAGTATACAGGACATAATTCCAGTATACACAGCTGAAAATCATTAATTGCGGAACCTAACCATAGGAACGTATTTTAGGTCAGGAAGCTAAAAAAATAATTATATATATATAATAATTAACATGTTTTTTTACTAATAAATACTGGATTATTGCTTTTTTGTAGTTGGTAATTGAGGTAACATTTCTGAATCAATTCTAGTGCCATTAGTAATTACTTTTTTCCTAGTAGACTGACCTGAGTGTTGCGGTCAGCAAGCAAAACCTGCAGGTGATTGAACCCATCAGTAGGTCCAGGTGAGATGAGCAGGACGGTGCAGGTACTCAGGTGGAACTCAGGTGTGGTGTCGGCACTGTGCAGGAAATCCTCAGTCTGTAACTCTTCCACCCTTTTCAGACGGCCACCAGCCAACTCAATAAGGGAACCCTTGGCAAAATGAGGTAGGACTGCACTTGGTGGTGGGTCAGGACCACTGACGACTGAAACAGAATGTCGATAGGATCCTGGTGAAAGTTCTCGCTCCTGATGAACCCCATGGTTGTTGTGCTGACCATGAGGGGAGTGCTGGGAGTTCCTCAGAGGGGAAGGAGGAGGAGGACCTGAGGGATTAAAACTGGGGTATGCCTGAGGGTTGTGGTGAACAGTGGAGTACAGGGACCCCAGGGCATAGTAGATCTGAGCTCCTGAATTGGAGGCACTTCCCACGGAAGGTTCTTGAGGAGCCTTTGTCTTTCGTGTTTCAGAAATGTACGCGTGGGATGTTGGAGGCTTTAGGATTGCAAGAGAGTCTCTGTCTGTATTGTGATGGAAGGAATGTGCATTATGACCCGTCTGGGGTGGGGATACCCTCCTTGTATCGCGCCCTACCAGATCTTCTTGATTCCTCTTCCTTCCATTGGAGTGGGTACCACCAACTCTCACTTGAGGGTCATTCCCACATTCTGCCCTTCCACTAGATTCTGATCTAATCCCTTGTCCATCAAGACCATTGAGTCTCCTGTTTGAGTACCTGAGCCTACTTTCTGAGAGAAAATCATTGTGGTAAAGTGATGTTTGTGAGAAAAGGTGTGAGGAGGACGAGGAAGGAAAGAGAGAGGAGGCATAGTCTCGCCGTGTAGGGTTAAAATAGGGCCATAAGTCCCTGGAATCAACTGCATAAGTGCCCTTGTACGTAGGCATCGGCATGGACGGATGCAAACCAAGAGAATTAATTTCTCCACGTAGCCAGCGAGAGTGGTGAGGAATTGGCAGTTCTGTTTCACCTTCTGGCCTTCTTGTTCCATCTCTCCAGGAAGGTGAACCTGAGCCACGTCTTTCTCTCACCTGGCTAGAAAGGTATGGGTGGTGAAGGGATGAGTGGTAGGGCAGCTGCCATGATAGGGGGAACTGAAGGTGTGGAAGTGGAGGAGGTGGAGGAGGTGGAGGAGGTGGAAGGAGGTCTTTATCGCCGCGTGGTTCATTTTCCCGCCCTTCAGAAATGTGGTGTCTCCTGTGTCTAAGCGGTGCCGGGTATTTGAACTCATCCTCCGGAGGGCGCTGTTCCGACGAGCCTTGCCGGGACTCGCGCTTTTTTGGGGGGAGGCTGGGATTCATGGGGTCTCCCCCAGGCCTGAGGGGCCAAAACTAGGTCACATGGGCTGATGGGGAGAACGAGGGGTCCGGATGGAGACAAGATTCTCGGCTGAACAGCATCACGCAGAAGATCGCAATTCACTCGGTCCTGCACCAGAATTACTCACCTGAGGAAGAGAAAGAAAAAGAGAGAAAGGAATCAATCATAACGTCAAATCCAATCCTATTTTGCTCAATGTAAAATGTGTGAGAAGCCACATGAGTGTGTCTGATCTGCTGAACAAGTCACCAAAGTGCGAAGGTTGATGATTAAGAAAGGCAGTGCCCATGACACCAAAAAAGGAAATTTTACAGAACCTATTTTGCTCAGCTAATTGGTTTCTTTTGGGATTACGTACAGTACACATGCATTGTTTCTTCAGGAACATCATCTGTTCAGCGTACTGTAGGTTCCCTGACTGTGGACTATTATGTGGTCACTCTATACAGTCACATATATACTCCGGTGTGTGAGCATTTTAATGAAACACTTTCTCTGCAGAGTGTGCAATGTGTGACTAAGAGAGTAAGAGTGTCAGATAGAATGAGAGAGATAGATGGATAGATAGTGAGAGAGAAAGAGAAAGAGAGAGAGAATCTTGTGGAAAAAAATCATAAAGTGGCCAAATCACTGATCCAGCCAATACTCGAGTCTCAGAACAGATCTAAGTATAACTTCCATGTGATTCCCACCACAACAATGTGCTAACAAACACACAAAGCCATACCTGACACACACGCACACACACAAAAACATACACACATACACACACTGCAGGAGGCAATATGCCTGCTCTTTGGAGAGGAAAAATGCAGATAAGTTTCTTCAAATCACTGAAGCAAGTGGGAATCCGACAAGTCGTCACCATCCGCGGGAACACTTTACACACTTCACACACACGCACACCCTTCACAGACACACACACACACACACTTCACACCATTGGGTCCAGCTGTCAGTCACCGTTACCGTAGCAATTGAACGAGCTGCTCACCACCCACCCCTGATTGCCATAAGCTCGCCACAGGGTGTGCGGGGGAGTTTGCGCGAAATGAGAGAGAGAGAGAGAGAGAGAGAGAGAGATGGAGAGAGTAGAAATGACAGAAAGGAGGTATGTAGAACGAATAAGAAATGGAGGTAGGGGGAAAAGCAAGAAAAAATGAGACTGAATTGCGAGAAAGAGAGAAAGAATGAAAGAAATGGGGTGGATAAGGATGAGAGGAGTGTAGAAGTAGATAGAGAGACAAAAAGAGAAAGAGAGAATGTGAATGAGAGAGGGAGAGATAGAGAAAAGCACAGAGAGGTACGGATGAACAGAGAAATGTGAAAGTTGAGACAGAAGGATAGAGAGAAATGAGGAAAAGAGAGAAAGTCAGACAGACATAGAGAAAAAGAGAGAGAGAGAGAGTTAAGCGTTCTCATTTTATTGCTCAGTGTGTGTGTGTGTGTGTTTTTGAATGTGTGTGGGAGTTTCTCTAATGTCTCTAAATTAAACTCTCTGATGTTTCGACGCCACATCTGCTCCTCCGTCTACAGCGCCGCCGCTGTCGCCATGGAAACTGAGCCCATACATTCAAGTGAGAGAAGGTGTGTGTATACAGTATGTGTGAGAGGGTTACATAGGGATACCAGTCTGAGACACACTCTCTCTCTCTCTCTCTCACACACACACACACACACACACACACACACACACACACACACTTTTCAGATCAACTCAATAATCAGTTGTCATGACCAACATTTGTAATATGATACACACACACTTTATTAGGAATGACTGGTCATTCATGCAGTTATGCAATTATCCAATCATGTGGAAGAAGCATAATGAATAAAATGGTGCAGATACAGGGCATGAGCCCCAGGCAGTGTTCATCAAGCACTCGAGAAAAAAAAAAAAAAACGTGGAATCTTGCTAACTTTGAACGTGGCTTAGCTGTTGGTGCCAGATGGGCTGCTTTAAGTATTTTAGAAACTGGGATTGTCACACCACAACAGTCTTTTAGAGCTTATACAGGATGGTGCCAAAAACATTAAACATCCAGTGAGGGAAAGATCTGTATGTGTAGACTTGTTTATGAGGTCAGGGAGAAGGGCCAGACTGGTCCAAGCTGACAGGAAGGTTTTAGTACAGTATGTCAACCACTCTTCCCAAACGCAGTAATCAGAAAAGCATTTCTGAAAGCACTACCTGTCAAAGCTTGAGGTGGTGAGTTGCAACCACAGAAAGCCACATCAGGTTCCACACACGTTACCCAAAACCAGCCTACCGTTGGCACAGGTTTACACCTATAAACTTTTTCTTATGGTTTTCCACAAAAGAACAACCAAAAACCAATTAAAGGGCCCCTACATTACTACTCTGTAAACACAGATCTCAGAGTTCACTTAAAGGTCATGTGCATGTTAATACTGCAGCTGAAATAACCCTCAGATAATGCAAACTGCCACATTTTACTTCGCACCGCTTCAGTGTCTATGTAAATGAGGTTCACTTTAGCCACACCCCTCCAGAGAACAGCAGTGCTGAGCAACAAATCAAGGGAGGGGGATGTGAGGTCACATTAGGGGGGGAGTCTGATTGGCTTGTTTAAAATATTCAAATATGGAAAAACAAACAAACAAAAAACAAACAAACAAAAAAAAGAGCAGGGAATTTTTTTTTTGTCATTTTTAAAATGAGACCCATCAAACATGACATATCTAAAAGCATATTTTGCATAATAGGTCCCCTTTTTAGGTTTATATATATATATATATATATATATATATATATATATATATATGATACAAAATTATATGTAATTTTATTTTAATGCATATAAAAATGCATATTTTAATGAGCATATAAAAAAAAGTCTTGGCTGATCGATTATCTTTGGTGTATTTACAATTTATTTCTTTACTTACTTATTTATTTATTTATTTATCACACTGTTTCAAAGTCTATATGTGTGGAAGAGCAGCGTACGAGCTGAAACAAAATTTGACAAATAGTATTTTCAGATGATCAAACTTTGGAAAGTATTACAAATGTTCTAAGATCTGTTTTAGTCACATTTGAGGTTTTTATCTGTTTGCCTTCATGCACACACACACACACACACACACACACACTGCCCTCAGTTTGGCAACACATGCATAATGTAGCTTTGATTTTGATCAAAGCGACCATAGTTAATTTCAGAAATTACTCACTGAGCGTAACTTTGCATTCTGTTTTGGTAGGAATGAACCCCTTCTTGCATTTCTCATGACACCTTATCTGACTGTCACAAAAAAAAAAAAAAAGTCCCATGAACACATTTATTTTGTTTTAAATCTAAAAGTCATAATTCTGTTAAAGTTTTAATGATCCACTTTAACTAAGTTTAACATTGTGATTTAAAAAAATGCATAAACCTGGCATCCCATCCTCACCGTCTCTTTCTGTATAACTGTGAAATGTCACGTAAATCGAATCCAATGTAAGCCTGAAAAATGAAAATAAGTGTAATTATTCTTGTACGTTCTTGTACAATATTCATTTCAGTAGTGAAAACGCTCAGCGCGTTCTTGTAATGAATATGAGTAAAGCCCCGGTGTAAGCAGTCATATTTCCGCTCGGGCTTTTCTATTTCTGGCCTCGTTTTATTCCCCTATTTATGGCTTTGTTTCTTTCCTGCGCAACTAAGGGCTGATCGGTAAGAGACAGACCGTGCTGGTACAAACGGGCTCCTCTTCTAAAAGAAATATTTAACTATTAAGTTACTATATACTATATACACTATATAGTATTTTGTATTAAAATTTATACATGGAGTTTCCAAACGTACAGTATTTTGGATTTAACACGGTTGTGATGTCACTACCATTTACATATTCAAATATACACAAATGTATTCATACTGAAACTAATGTCTAAATTTTTTGTTCCTAATATAACCGTGTGTTTAGAAGGTCTAAGCCCCAAATCATTCTCATAATGAGTCACAATTATACTATATACAAGGATAATTGATTGTGCAGAATAACAACTTCCTTTATGTCTCTATATAATCCCCTGCTACACTAATGCACTTATCCCAGTGTTTCACTAGTGCTTGGATACCATAAAGGTAGAAAGTCTTCTCAGTACACCAGAGACATGAACAGACTGCCTGCTTTACGTCCGAAACCCCGGCCTCCCAGGAACTCCTTTAATGACCCAAACATGTGGAAATGGTTTGGAGCGAGGTCAGGACTGTACAGGGGATGTGGCAATAACTCCCAGCCGAGTTCCCATAATGTGCAAGTGGTGTTGATGTTCCAAAATCAGGCATTCCACTTACCGAATGTTAACAGAAACAGGTTTATTTTAAAAGTTTGCACCATTCAAATGTTTTACTGTGGCTACGAGTCTCATCACTGTACTGTGCTTGAAGTCTTCTATAAAGTCAATGGGTTTTTACATCTTCACTCACCAGAATTCTTGGTTTGACTTCAACACCTCTCATATATATCTTGTTCTGGGCCAATCCTGATAGTCTGCTGACTTTAGATGACTTCATAGACAAAGTTTTGAAGTTATCTTGGGTAAATAAAATAAAAGGACAAATATTGCATTTCAAGTAAGGGACAGTTGTGGCTCAAACAATTATGAATCTGGGTTACTTATAGGAAGGTTAGGGGTTAAAGCTCCAGCACCACCAGGCTGCCACTGTTGAGCCCTTGAGCAAGGCCCTTAACCACTTCTGCTCCAGGGGTGCTATACTGTGACTGAACCTGCGTTCTAGGGTCAAGACCCAGTTTCATAACTGGGACATAAGGAAAAAAACATGTCAGTGTGCTGTAAGGAAACAATACCTATGGATCCAGACATTTGGACCTAGCTTAGATTTATGAGCGATAACATCGTTTAATAATATGAATTACACTGATGCTTTACACTGATGCTTTTTTACTTGACTTTTCAATAATGCTTTGGCAAGAAGTGTTGTGGCAAGGTGTCTAAGTATCTACAGAATGTCTACACACACACACACACACACACACCCACCCAATGTTAATTTGAATATATGTTCCGAGGCATTACTGTAAGACGCTAGCAAATTTCCCCTGGAAATGCACCTATCTGTGATACCTTTCTAGATCAGGATGTGTACTTCACAAAACTTTCGGCGAACAGTAGATTTTAAATTGTGTATAATTCTGTATTAATTTTAATCTTCACTAGAGTTATTGCTTTTTGTGACATTATTTTCTCGATTTCTAGATAATATGCCGTTTGTAGTATTTAGGACACTATAAATGGTGTACAACTGCATTACGTCATACACACTAGAAATGACTAATGATATAATGGACTGAAATATGGTAGCTGTTTTATAATAATATAAAATAATATAATGAATTATATGGTTACCATAAAAACTAATAAATAAATAAATAAATAAATAAATAATTACTCACATTTACACTTGTACAGAATTTCGCTTAAAAGCATCTCAGACTTCCTGAAGTGGTTTGAGCGATCAGATCTCTATCCGGATCAATGTCCCGGTATAGATAATTTTTATTTGATACCCCAGATGCATGAACTGAACCAAGCAAGTGTAAATAGGGCTGACGTGAGTCTCGTCAATTTTTGACTTCTTTTTGCGAAGTGTGTTTTCTGTCACATGTGTAATTTCTTAAGTACACCCCAAGTTCACCAAAATTAGACCTGACAACAAAAAATGAAACTCATATGTAGTCCAATTCTTTCTAGTTTTATAACACTCATTTTAGTAGTAGCGCTACTCACCCATGAAATATGACCCTCAGTTAGTCTTTTAACATGGGGTTCTCACAGATTGTTATTTCCTACAAATCTGGATGTTTGCATCACACATTGTGGTATTTAATTTATTGTATTACATTCTTTCTCTTCTTTATCTTCATCTTTATTTTCCAGCATCTAATGCTGGATGTTCCGGACCACACAATCACACAACTGCTTATTTATTTCTTATGGGAGTTTAAAGATGCTGTGTACAGTATATACTTTATTGC
This sequence comes from Platyallabes tihoni, assembly GCA_030068045.1. Taxonomy (NCBI): domain Eukaryota; kingdom Metazoa; phylum Chordata; class Actinopteri; order Siluriformes; family Clariidae; genus Platyallabes; species Platyallabes tihoni. The sequence continues at coordinate 3,428,046 of JAQQZS010000015.1, read as the reverse complement.
GAACCACAACTTTCACTCTAATGATTTCTCGATTCTCAAACGGTTTAATATGGATCAAATGGACTACATACTGTACCGTACAGTGAGTGAAAATGATCAAAAAGCTATTTTTTCTCCTCAACAACAGACAAAGCATCCAAGTGCAAAATTTACAGTGTAGATCAGGCTGAGGTTAAAACAATTATGCAATAACAGACTTAGTGAGGAAGCAGTAGACTATAATTTTCCCAGGAGGGAATGGAGGAAGAACACGCACATGGCCTGAAGCGGATCGAAATACAATCGTCAAGTAGCACCTGGAGATGATGAAATCACTCCAGGCGCCTGTGTACATTTAATCCTGTGCAAATAGGGCTATATATTATAAAGTATAAATATTACGCTTTAAGAGTTTATTATAAAACATATGAAGTCTAATTCACATAGACACTGGTCAGCCATAACGTTAACACCATTAACATTAATTCCACCTAGGTTTCGTGTTACCTTTGTGCCAACCCAGAGTGTGGCTCCACAATAAGTTTTGCTGTGGTGCCTGGCACCTGGACGTTGGCAGCGGATCCTTTGGGTGCTGTGGGTTGCTCGGTGGGGCCTGCGTGGATCGGGATTGTTTGTCTGGTGCATCCTGTAGGAACTTGATTGGATTGGGATCTGGGGAGTTCAGAGGTCGGGCAGACGGCCTCTGGCTCTTTGCCTGAAGGGTGGTGCACTTCGGTATTCTGGTACCTTTCTATCGTGGCCCAGCACTGACTTTTTTAAAGATTTGTGCTGCATTGGCTTTTCTGTTTGACTGGATATTTTTTTTTCCCTGTGGGCATGGGTGAGTCTTGAGTGCTCACCAGTTACCTGGTATATATTTGGTGATGTCGTTTAGTTCACCTGTCAGTGGCTATAATGTTGTGGCTAATCTGTTTCTGCGTTATTTGAATTGGCTTAATCGAGGAGAAAATAAAATGCAAGAAATCTGTCCACTCTGGGCACGTCTGACCGTGCTTTACAGCAAATCAATACGTCTAGTAGACGAGTGCAGACGGCAGCATTGTAAATCTGTGCTTTTTTTTTATCGACAAGGCCAAGTGTCACAATGACACACTGCAGCTTTAACACCTTCACCTTATTCGTTGGGAAATATCACACAGCTCTCAAACAGTTCGGATTTAGAACTGCTGAAAATGAGGGTGATTCCCATACGCTGGCGTGTGATAAAAGAGTTCTCGTCAGAATCTGTGGGAAGTAACAGTCAGTGAGAAAACTTGGGGTAGAAGAAGAAAGTTGCTGTGAAAGAGAACATAACTTTAGTGCGAATTTTGTCAGGTTTGTACAGTAGCTGCAGCACTCTATACTGTCGCTTATTATATATTTGCTTAATATAGCAAATTCATGCTTTGTTTAAGCATGATGAAGAACACAATGACAAAAACTAGCACTATAATCTTTAGCACTATAGTCTACGTGACAAAAAACCTGGTTACATTTACAATTAATTTGCTTAGAATTGTAATTTATTGCTGCGTATGCAAAGCAAACTGACTCACCGCTGTAAAATATTGACCATTGCGATTCCTTTTTAAACATTAGTTTAATTTGTGACATTTTCTTAAAATGTCAAGCGCTAGACACGGAGTTGGTTTGTTTTTAATGCAAGCTGTCATAAAATTGTTTCTAGTTTGCCTCAGTTCCTGCTCCTTTGCCACACCCCTTAATTTCTTCCTGTGTGTAAAAGAGATAAAACACTGGTGTGCTGTTGCAGCAAAACAATCAACAACGTCGTGGTGTGATGAAATGGCGTTATAGTTACCACCCTGAAGTTGATTCTTTTCCTAGCTTGAAGTATTTTATTCCTGCTATTCCTGCATTACAGCAGTTTTCCAACACTCAAAATGATGTCTTTAGTTGCATCTACAGGTACTTCCTGTTGGCATAGACGTTCTGGCAGGAATAAAATATTGTTATTCTCTTACCAGACTTTTTCTTTTTCTTTTTTGTGAAATCGCAACTTCAGTGATCAAAATGCTCTTATCCTAAAAACATCCTCATACTACAAAAAAACGAAAAGTTAGAACTTTACTTCTGACGTTAACACTGGAGACTCCTTCCATGAATATATGAGGGGCGTTCAAGTCAAACCACGACTTGTGAAACTACTCATGAATGAAGGCGTAAAAAAGACATTTGAAGTTTTAAAAAGGGTCGCACATTCATGAATGATGCCGTTGTTTCCACAAAAAATTTACGAGTGGAACGCCTGAATGACGGATAGCATACACATCTGTGGGAATCATTCACCAACAGGTTACAGGAATTCGGCCGGGAGTTACACAGTCTTGACCTCGCTCCAAGCCATTTCCACTAGCTTGAGTGATCAAAGGAGTTCCTGGGAGGCCAGGGTTTCAGATGTGAAAGCAGACAGGTGGATCATGACTCAAAACATTGGGAAGTGCGATAGTGTAGCAGGGGATAATATAGAGAAATAAAGGTTTTGTTTTTGTTTTTACACACAAAAGCGTTGACTTAAATGCCCCTCACATTTTCCAGTAGTACTGTGACACTAACTAGCAGCAGATCCATAGACGGTGGGGAGACGGGCGTAAAACTGATAGATTTATAGGCACATTGTTTTTTTCATGCATTTTAATCGTACTTTTACATAGGCATAAATGCAAAAATATTATCAAATATTTGTAATAGAAAATTAATTACACGTGCATGTAAGTAATAAATTCCTAAATAAATTGAATTCATGAATTAAATTAAATAAAAAAAATAAAGTGCGTACATTACATGTGCTATGTGCATGCAGATAATAAATTCTAAATTCTTTGATCATAAGTTTTTAACATTAGATACTTTTATTAATTAATTTATACATTAATAATAATAATAATAATAATAATAATAATAATTATTATTATTATTATTATTATTATTATATATTTAAACCAATAATAATACTGTTTCCTCGTTGTTGATTTTGACCATTGACATTTCGCGACTGGACGTTATTTACTTTATACATTCAGAATTTTCGCGTATTATTTAAGTAAATATACATTACACCATAATACCTCATTTTGCAAGAATGAGCAACACTACAGTCATTTGGTGAAAACATGTAGGAAATATGTGTTTCGATCGAGCTGGCACTTGACTGGAAATATTGTTCGTATTGGAAACAAACAGTGAAAGTCCTTCTGATGGAAATGCATTAACCTTATAGTTTTCTAATAATGAATGCAAATGGCAATGATACGTTTTAAAAGCAGCACAAGGTTATAGTGGAAAAACAAACAAACATAAATTGAGCTGCAAAAATAATACAAGATAATAAAAAATAAAGATAAATAAAGATGCATGAGGAATTAATTTATAATCATAGTGTTCAGAGTTGAAATAGATCTGAATTGCAAGATTCCTGCAGATTACCACACCTACAGTAATATGCATAGCAGTATAAACAGAATATTCTTAGATAGATAGATAGATAGATAGATAGATAGATAGATAGATAGATAGATAGCAACTATTTAATTCAAAAACTATATCTAATTCGAATTAAACTAGAAAAAAACAACCTGGCAGACATATAAAATGCACAGAACGCAAGTGAATAAGAAAGGGTGTGTGTATGTTTGTGTGTGTGTGTGTGTGTGTGTGTGTGAGAAAGTGTTTTCCCATCCAAGTGCTGATCTGGTATGACTGACCTTTGAGTGGGCAGAGCAGCTATCCGTGCAGTGGCAAAAAATTCTCCGAGTGTGTAACGCGCTTACAGATCCCACTGTTCGTCCTCACACACATACACAGCATTAGCAACAGGCCTTTAACACACAAACACACCAATACAGACACAACCGAGGAGTCACAAGACGTCGAGAGCCTGCAAAGAGAGTGAGCGTGAGTGCATGTGTGCGTATGTATGTGTGTGTGTGTGTGTGTGTATGAGTGTGTACACACAACTAAGGAAATGAGTAATATCTTGCCATGCAACAGCAGACCAGTTGCTGCTCTCGCCCACTCGTCTTACTCACTGAGAAACACACACACACACACACACACACACTTGTACTAAGTGGCTGAAGATCACATGGACTCTAACACACGTGCACACGCACACACACACGCACACATTCACACACACACGTATATATACACACATACAACATTAATATACTCTGTGGGAGAAACAGCAAGAAGAGCTTTCGAGATAAAATGAAAGAAGAGATGGAGTTAGAGGAGATTCGTCCTACACAAAACTCTGACTCAAATCAAAACTGCACTCTCTCACACACACACACACACACACACACACACACACACTTCTCATTTCTCTTTGACTCATATTCCATTCAGGTGCAATGTCAGCATTATGAGAACACTAACGCCATTTTATGTTTTTTTTTTTTTTTTTTACAATAATTATCCGAAAACAATCAAAAAGCTAATAATTTAAAAAGTTACGACTATCCAAACTTCTACATATTTTGTAGCTAAGCTTGGATTTTTTCAAAAACTTTTTAACTATCAGAACACCTGAAGTTACACTTCAGTGCAACTAAATGCTAGGTTCTGTACTAAATCAGGGCGTGTTTTACGTGAATTTTCCATATGATTAATTTTTCTTCTGATGTTTCTAAGAAGAAAAAAAAAAGATTGCTCAAGCTCCCTGAACCACTCTATCACAATTTGTCCTGGAAGATGAAAAAAACTAAAAACAAAACCCTCCATAGATGTGATAATCTGGTGATTCAGTACATTCAGGTCGTCCGCTGACTTCATTTTATTGCCACATAACGTTGCTGAGTCTAGACCTGAGCAACTGAAGCAACCCCAGATCATAACACTGTCGCCAGAGTCTTGTACATGCGCTTCCCTTCTTACCCTGATGCGTCCATCACTCTGGAATAGACTCATTGGACCAAATGACCTTTTTCCATTGCTCCAAAGCAAACTCTAGCAAACTGAAGCTTTTTTGGATGATGAGTCACACTGAATTATGATTATGATGATGATGATGATTATAATAATGATTATTATGAATACACAGCTGCTTAGTCCCAATCCTGAGTTTTCGTTACATTGTTTCATGACTTTCACTTTTAAACATTAGTCTGATACCTTTTGCCTATTTTTTTTTATAATGCAACTTCACCAAGCGTTTACGTCAGGGGTCATCAACTATATTTGTCAGAGGGCCAGAGTTTTACCAAACAGTCTCCTTGGGCCCCCAAGAAGAAAATCAAATAAAAATCTAATTTTGGCTTAACATTATGTTTAATGTTTATACTTTTTCTATTTCATTACAAAACTCAAGCATTTGATTCAGGCGCCCATCACCTATACCACAGTCAACCACTAGGAGTGAT
>JAQQZS010000015.1:3392829-3410893 GCA_030068045.1 Platyallabes tihoni | reverse complement strand
AGAAACATTTTGTGTGACAAACATGCAAAAGAATAAGAAATCAGGAGGGGGGCAAATAGTTTTTCACACCACTGTAGTTGTAGCAATGTTGGGATGACGTTCACCACCGGGACAACGTTGTTTTTGGAATGTCATAGATAAAATGACATTGACAAGTTAAATGAAACACAACTTTGCAAAAGCAACCTCAAAACAATGACAATGTAACCTTTATTCTAAGCATTTATGCCATTTAAAATCCAAACACCCAACCAAACTTATGGTCCCAAACTTATGGTCCCATTTTTTTTTAAAGGGTTCAGAATTCTGATGAGAAATTGAATCAGACACAAGAGCTTCTCACACACAGTATGTGCACCTCATGTCACATACAGTACAGTAACATGCCCACTAGTGATACAATGGTAAACAGAGTTCGAGTCCTGCTCAAGTTACGATTCAATACTACTGTTGTTTTCATGCTGTTTTTGCAGCATTTCGTTATCCCATCATCATATAGCCAACATTGCTCTAGGTTCTTTGCAGAAAAGACATTCTAACTCTCCAAAACAACCTAAAACTAATGTTGTCTCAATGTTCATAATGTTGCCAAATTAACATCATTGCAAAGTTTGACAACTAAAAATACCTGTTACGTAGTTCCTCAAATTTAATTTAAATCAAGCACATTCACTAAGCATGACTTATCAACACTACATTAGGTGTATTATAATGATCAGCATTGTAGTAAGAACTGCAGGAGATCTAGCAATCCGTCTAATAAAAAAAAGCAATTAGTCATGAGTGTTAGCACCTGGAGCCTTAAAATAAGAACTGGGATTGGGACAGACCCATACAATGTCCTAGTAAGAACACTAATTGGGTGTGATTCTAACACTAAAGTTTGGGACAGATCCATAACTCCAACACTCTAGTAAAAACAGCATTTAGGCTTTATAGATATACAGTACGTGCTAGCATGTTAGAGACCTTCAAATGGCTCACGTTGTAGTAAAAACACTGATTAGGCATGAGCTCTGCCATTTAGAACAGAACCCTATAAAAAGACAATGTTCTAGAAATAACATTAGCTAGGCATAAATTCTAGCACTTGGCAAGAAGCCTTGAAAATAAAAATGCCATTCAAAGTTAATAGCTTGAGTAAAATGACCAGGATTAAGGTTGTAGTGTAACCTTAAACTGACTGAACTTATAGCAAGAACTTATAGTTAGACCTGGAGTGATCTAACTATAAGTTTTAGCCTTTAGCATTTAACTACAGATTATTATAATATGTAAGCTTGTGCCCTAAAATGAATTACGTTCTCATAAGGACAGTAACTAAGCATGAGTTCAGCATGGAAAGAAGCCATGTAATTGAACGTGCTTTGGGAAGAACGAGCATGGGTATTAAAAAAAAAAAAATGATGATCTAGAAAGAACAATAGCACTTTTGAGTTTTTGGGATGGAAACATGATGATGATGATAATGATGATGATGTTTAAGAACATTAACTAGGCATGATCTCACATTTTGGCAAACCATATGATGACTGAAGAACAGAACCCTAAACTGGACAACATTATGGGTAAGAATGCAAATTAATTTTGTATAATCCGTCATTCTGATTCATAATTTGTCATCTGTCATTTCCGATAGTACCTTAAAGCAGCTGATGTTCTAGTAAGGACACTAGATGTAATGTCATGAATTTGGGAAGAAGCCTTGTGGCTGATGATATTCTAGTGCTCTAATGCTTGGGATGGAACCTTCTCTCAGTCATTATCTGTAACCAGTCAGCACTTGGTACAGAGCAGAAAGACAGAAATCACAATCCATCTCTCTTTCTCTATCTCTCACACACACACGCGCACACACACACACACACACACACACACACACAATCACACATACTCGCAAGCAAATTATTATGTTTATCCAACAGACGAGATGACTTGATGCTGTCCCAAATCTGTCATGCACTAGGGAGGCAGCGTTAGGACTTTATTCAGCACATGACCTGCACATTTGAACCTGTTAAAAAGGAAAGCTGGACTCTAACCAAGCTATTTTCAATGCAGATCTTTTTTCCTCCTCACAGATTTTACACATTGACTCTTTTCAGTGTGTCAGTGAGACCCTAATTTCTGACAGAACCATGTTAAAGACTCTGATCAGAATTTTGTATATGATGTAATCTTAAAAAAAAAAAAAAAAAAAATCAACCTGACTTAACAGAAAAAAGGTTCCTTTTTGAAGGAAGGTTTCTAGACAAGTCTCTACTGTATCTAGGGATGTAACCTAATGCACAGATGGTGAGAATGTAAAGATACTGTATTTACAAACTAATACAACATGTACAAATAGAAGATGCACTATTTACAGTATGTCATCAGAACAGGAATCCTACAAAATGCAACATAAAAGATGCAACCTCCTGCTTGGTGGGTTTCCTCCGAGTACTTTTCTCCCACAGTCCAAAAATTAGGCTAATTGGTGTGAATGCATATGTGAATGTTGACTGGAGGTCAAATGTTTACAGGGAATAAATACCTGGACTGCAGAGGTTCGTAGGCGGATGGATAACTTTAGGAAACTTTTTATTTTATTTTAGGAAACTGATCAATTAAAAAAATCCATTAAATGGCAGTTTGCATTTTTTGTAGCCAGTTATGAATGCACTGGAATGATGTAGCTGAGGTTGAGGAACTGCCAGAGCAAGACAGCACACAGCGTACAGGGAAACTGATGACATTTCATTAACGCGGTGGTTCCCAAAATTTTTCTTTTTGTTTCTTGATAGAGTTCGTGCTTAATAAAAAAAAGCCACACACACACTTCAGTATTTGAATATAAACATAACATTGATAAGGATATTTGGAGCACTGAAACAGATACGGATCGTGTCAAATTGAAACTAACAAGTAACAACAGGCTTACAGCTGAAAGTTTTGCATCATAAAAAAATTGCTTGGCTCAGTAATTCCTTTTCATTGCACAACATTTTTAAAGTGCATAAAGACTGTCATAAACATGTATAATATTGTAATAAAACCTAAATATTTAAAAAAATCTAATTGAAAATATATTTTATTTTATTTAAAGCAATTCTAGGACAGCTTTAAAACTATATAATGAGACAGATTGTTGAATAATTTTCTTTTCATCTTGCCAACTTATTTGAGAAACTTGATGTGAAGTTACTCTCCCTTAGATTATTAAGTGTGTGTGTGTGTGTGTGTGTGTGTGTGCATGAAAATAAATGACTTCTGGGGTCACTTGTACAGCATAAAGGTGTGAGACAGCCAGACAGTGAACAAGGTGACACCTTTGTAGTCTGTATTTCATTAAAGAAAAAGGGGGAAAAAAAACTCTCACAGTTTGTCTGGAAGGTTTTCCTGAGAGAGAGAGAGAGAGAATTTGCTTTCTGTGATGTAGTGCACAGTGAGATGAAGTCTACTTTTTATACTTTGTTTTTTTTCCCCTGATAATCATGCGATATAACCCTACCAAAATCAAGTGTAGAACATCTCACGATCTTATCGCCCGTAGCGCTCATATATTCCAACAATCGAGAACACAATTTTGGAGGAGTCATGTATTGCGGGAGAAAAAACATTATCCTGCTTTTTTCACAGTGATTTCTGTGTGTTCTGCATGTTCTCCTTGGCTTCCCTGTGGGTTCCTCCAACGTTCTCCATCCCCACCCCACCCAAAAATAATTTGACAAAATTGGTCCCAGGTGTGAATAAAAAAATGCGTGTGTGTCCTATCCAAGGTCCTATCCTAGCCTGCCTCATGCTTACTGCTCTCAAGACTGGCCCTGGACCCCTCAGAACCCTAAGATAAAGCAGTGGATGAATAATGAAGGAAGACATGAAGTTTAGATCTAGCAGTGGAGTGTGGTTCCTGTAAAAGCTGTTCTACCCGTGCACAGATTGTTCTCTTACAGGAAATCCAGGTACTCTCTAGTAGAATGTAAGAATATAGTTCATAGATTGTAATTTGAGACACAGTTTCACTTTCATTAAGCGCAAAACATTTCTTCTTTTCAGTGTTCTCATAGTAAAGTCTGTCCACTTGTCAAACAAGACCAGGCTCTTCAATGAGGAACCCAAAATGGATCTTCACGGTGTTATCCTTGTTTACGACTGTTTCTATGGTAACATTCATCAGACTTTTAGAATAGGTGACTTCCTATACGTGCACTGCATAGAGTCGAACATAACGCCTTCTACACCCTATGCATGGACAACAAGAAACTGTCTGGTAGCTCCCCACACTTTCCACACTTTTGGACATCAGTCCACACTTTCTAATTCAAATGCCTTTAAAAAAATATATATTTTATTATTTTCTTCATTGTAAAACACTCCTGAAGGCAAAGAAATATGACTTTCACTTCCAAGCTGGTGATGTTAAGATGTATCTACAGTACTGCTTCAGCTCTGTGAAGTGTTAATCTAAACTCAAATCTGATTCTGTTTTATTGCTGTTATCTCAAAATGAACATATCCTCTGGAGCAATGCAAAGTCTTGGTATACCTTTTTTTTTATGTCTCGATTTTATGTTTCAAAAGTCCCATATTTTAGTATTTCATTAACAAGCTAAACCAAGTCTAAATTATGTGTGTTAATGCTCCAGCTGAAATACCCCCAGATACCCCTCATTCATTTTCTCATACCACAATCTCCCTTTATTTCACTTCTCCTCCAAATGCACTGTTTCAGTGTCTATGTAAATGAACTAATGCTGAGCCACGCCCCTCCAGAGAACTGCAGAGCTTAGCAATGAACTGGGGGAGGGGCTCTTCTTATATGATCTCACATTGGAGGAAATATTAATTTGCTTGCTTAAAGCCCAACCAAAACAAAATGGAAAGAGGGCATAACAAGAAAACTTATTTCTCATATTTTTTTTTAGTTTGTACTTGCACACCAGAGACCCATCTCAGTGTCTAAAAATAAGAGAGATTTTGCATAATAGATCCCCTTTAAATGTTCTGTAAGGAGGCGTTTGTTTAGAACTCGTCTAACAAGGCTTCCATTAGCGTCACTTTAAGATGTCACTTTAAGTTTTTCCCCGCAGTGGAAAGTCTTCAGGACGGGGGGGTTTTGCAGGTTGCTGTTTCTTGGTTATGTGACAAACTGCATTTTTGTTTTCTTCTCATTAGCTTCAAGAGGGAAAGAGAGAAAAAAAAGTGTAGTGATGTAATGTAAGTGATAACAGGAACTAACATTGCACAGCACTGAATGCATCTATAGTTCATTAAAAAAAAAAAAGTAAAAAATGAAACCAATACTGTTTAAATGACAGTTTTCTATGTGGTTAAAAAAAAGAAACCAAGACAAATCAGGTCAGAGCATTTCCCTTCTTTAATACGATATAGAAACCAACAAAATTCAATTGAAAACTGGCAAAAAAAAAAATGTGAGAAAAAAACTACAGTCATCTGGTTGCATAAGTATACAAACACACTGTTATTAATAGTTTGTTGAAGCAACCTTTGCTGGGTTAGAATCTACCAAACTAACACATTGAGATAACCCTTTTCTTCCCACACACTTATCGAACTGTGTGATAATCCCTTGTGCACAGCGCTCTTCAAGTCATTCGACTGGTTTTTCAATAGGATTTACGTCTCGGATCAGACCAGACCATTCCAATCCACTGATCTTTTTCAACTATAGCTATTACTTTGTTGAATTTGTTTGGATTTGTGCATTGGGCCATTATTGTGTGGGAAGGTAGAATTTATCTGTGCTGCAGGATTTGTACGAAAATACAAAAGACTGGTATTTGGAGCTACCCAGGATTTCTTCTATTTTGACTGGAGCCCGAGTCTTAGCTGAAGCCAAACAGTCCTACAGCATGATGCTACTCCCACCTTGCTTCTTTGCAGGTTTGCTGGCTTTAGGTCCTAAGCTGTCTGGTCTATGCCCAAAAAGTTCTACCTTGGGCTCATCAAACCATAATACATTTTGGAACATTGCTCGGAGTGATAAAGGCAGGTGTAATTTTTTTTTCTTTCTGAGAGAGAAAGAGAGAGATGACATCCATCTAGCCACCCTACCCTATATCCCAGACATATGAATAAAACATGAGGTTACTGTTGCATGCAAAGGACAACCAGTACTTTCTAGACATTCCTGAAGCTCCTTTAATGTTGCTGTTGGTCTCGTAAAAGGTTCCCTGATTTCCTTCTTTTTTTTTTCTTTCATCACTTTTGGAAGAATGTCCCATGACGATGCCGTTCACTTCTGTACCACGGTGCATGGTGTTTGGAAGTTCTTTATGGACTATACCTTCAACCACAAAGCTGCTGATCTTTATTTGGAATTAATCAAAATCACTTCAGTCATGACAATAAGGGTATGATAATAAAATGATATCACACTCAAGGTCGTGGTGTTGTGCTGGATATGTTCTGGATCTAATGTGGTCGTAGGCACAAGGTCGCACATTGTGAGGTGTGAAGATATCACAGCAGTGCTGATATTGAGCACAACAGCATGACCCGGAGTATGATATTGCCTTTATAAATGAGTTCCATATACACCACTTATTATCAGCAGCTTATATCTGTAATTACTTAAAAGCTTAAACAAAGAGTGCATTGTTAATGCCAAATGTACAGATTAATACATCTTTACGAGTGTATTTTGTATGGTTTATTATATTGAACTACATACAAACAAAAGCACTGTTGTGTAACCCTCACTTCTAACCCTATGTGTGTGTGTGTTAGTGCTGAAGTTGAAAAAAAGCTCCATATAATGCATTCTCTCATACATCAAACATACCTCTGTTTCACCCCTCTTTCTGAATGCCCTATTTCAGTGTTTATGTAAATGAGATAGTCTCGAGCCACACCCTCAAGAGAACAGCATCAGGATCAGGTGTAGCTCAGTGGTTAAGCTATATAATTAGTCTTTTTTTATTTAAACAGTTATTTTGATTTGCTGACACATATCCTTGATGACTGGAGGAACTAACTAACCGCGACTGGTGGAGTTAGCGTCTAGCAGTCAGTATAATCAACAGGGGTGAAAGTAGCTTTAAATTCTTACTGTCTTACTGTAACTGTGTAGCCAAAAGTTAAACCATGGAGGTGATGGACAGTCCTGTAAATCTTGTAAGTTTTTCTTTATAGTTTCACGTGTTCCTCATTAGCATAGCATACGGTAACTTCCGGATCCCGGGGTTAAATCCCAAATATCGTTAAATAGAAAGCTAGTGTGCTAGGGTGTACAATCACTTGTTCCACACACTAAGTAGTGCCCTGGATCAGGGGTTAGAGATGGATCTGGGATTCAGCCTAGTGTTAGAAGCTAGTTAGCTTTGTAGCTCATCTTAGATGTAAATAAAACAACACACACACACACACACACACACACACTCACTTCAGATCACTTTAAAGCAATGACTCAGTGTTGTTTAAAATGACATAATGTTATCAGATGTGTGTTCCTGCTGGAAGTGCTTCTGTAACTGGGTTTGAATGTGGGTTTTGGCAGGCAGCTGATTTTTCCTCGGAACTGCAGAGCGTACAGACCTACTGTCACAATGTTGCTGTTGGTCTCGTAAAAGGTTCCCTGATTTCCTTCTTTTTTTTTTCTTTCATCACTTTTGGAAGAATGTCCCATGACGATGCCGTTCACTTCTGTACCACGGTGCGAGTGACAGTTAGTATCTAATGATTGTTGGAACACCTGCGACCTGGAGTGATACATAGAGTTAAATGTCCCAGATCTGTTACCATCTATTATCACCACTCATGGAACGTCTCATCCAATTAGATTACTCGGTTATAACGAACAGTTGCATAATTACTCTTAAACATGAGTTTGAATGCGATTTTTAAAGCTAAATTTTGAGCTTTGTCACTCCATTATAAAAGGTTGTGAATATTATTCCACTGAAACATTTTACATTGTGTTTCACTTAAATTGAATTGGAATGCTATATCACAACAATCATGGTGTAATTTATAATATTTTTTTTTTTATCACGAAAGGCTACAATTTTAAAAAGTGTGTGTAGACTACTGTTCATACATCCTCTTTGTAACCAGATAAAGTACGATATGATTTTTTAGCACATCACTGTGTTGCAAGACTTCAGGAAGTGCTATTATAGTAAAACAATCAGCTCCATCACACTGTCATACTGATCATTATCGTCATGTTACAGCATCGAACAGATTGTTGTAATTTTTACTTAAGATCATGACCACTTTCCATATAATGCAGCAATGATCTGTTAAAGTTACTGAGTGAATCCTTGCTCTCGTCAGTAACAGTGTATACTGTAAGTGTAAATCTCTGTATATATGTGTGTGTGTGTTTGTCACTGTATGTGTATGTGTGAGAAAGAAACCAGTTAATGAATATTTATACATGAGCACCTGCAAAAAACACAAAACTGTGTGCGCGCGCACACACACACACACACACACACACACACCTCACGCAATTCTCTCAACCTCACACGTTTTTGAGAAAGGAAACAAGAAGTGATTTTAGTTTACGCTTCTCAATGACTTCTCCATTTGAGAACCTCACATGGCCCAATTCTGAAAAATTACAGATTACTTCGAAGCATTTTACGTGTAATAAAGTGATAGGAATACAAATGATGCGCTTTAATAATAACTGAATAATAAGAATTTCAATACATAGATAATGAAATGAATAACCGGTTTTTATTGTCAATAATCTATATTCATATCATGATCATTATGTACCCTTGTGCGGTTCTATGGTTTATACTCTCACACTCTACTTAAGTGTGTAGCTTACAGTACATCAGTTATGTATCTTAAGTATTTAAATGCCGCACTGTTTCCATATTTCCAGTTGAAAGACACCACAAGGATAAGTGCACCGACTTAGCAACAAGGGAAGTGTATTTTTTATTTTTCATTTTATTATTTTTTTTTTATAAAACACACATCATCAAGAAAATTGTTGAAACAATTGACAGGATTTGAGGAACCGAGAGTCGGTGTCTCGAATTACGCTGGAATGACACCAAGGCAAAATGATACTAAAGTGCAAAGAGTGCATTGTTAATGCCAAATGTACTGTACAGATTAATACTTCTAACGAGTGTATTTTGGATGGTTTATTATATTAAACTACATACAAACAAAAGCACTGTTGTATAACCCTCACTTCTGATTGTTGATTAGAGTATAATTGTTACACAGTAGTGTTTCTATAGTAACAGCTTTTATGTAGACTTAAAGGGCAAACCAGTTGTTGATATAGTGATGTCTCTGTAAGAAACTATGTATTTAACATATATGGAAGGTGCCTTAAATAGATGAGCTTGCTAAAATCCAAGGTACAATTGTAATTTAAATTTTCCATTTTGGGAAAGTCATTTCCTTTCTGTCACAATCCCCATATTTTCCTATTTCATGAACAAGCTAGCACAGGTCTCGGAGCTCCCCCAAAGTGTGTGTGTGTGTGTGTTAATGCTGCAGTTGAAAAAACCTCCATATAATGCATTCACTCCTCCTTCTGAATGCGCTATTTCAGTGTTTATGTAAATGAGATAGTCTTGAGCCACACCCGCAAGAGAACAGCATCAGGATCAGGGGTAGTTCAGTGGTTAATGGTGTATATGGTGTATATGGTTCAGAAGGTCCCAGGTTCTAATTGGAAGAGATTTTTCATGCATAAAACCTGCGTATCGAAATATTCAAGTTGAATGTTGCGTAATAGGCGACATTTAAGGCGTAATTTAAGAAAAAAAAAATTGTACTAAGTAAAAAATGTTGTACTGGTCTATTATATATATATATATATATATATATATATATATATACAGTACATTCAGGGTATTTTATCCTTTTGACTTTTAATAATTTTTTTAAGAAATTTTTATTTTTATGTTAATTTCATTAAAATAAAATTTTGTTTTCAGAATTTCTTGCAAACCGTTGTCAGTCAGTGAGAAGAAGAAGAAAAAAAAAAAAAAATATATATATATATATATATATATATGGTTTTATTTATTTTAAATTAATGAAATTAACATAAAAATAACAATTTCTTAAAAAAATTATTAAAAGTCAAAAGGATAAAATACCCTGAATGTGCTGTTATGAATGAATAATCGATTTCAGTACAGTAACTCCACTCCATCACACATCCCCAAGGCTGGATATTCAGTATTTTATTTTATTTTTTATTACAGTATTGTTTGGTATATTTAAAAAAAAAAGCAGCAGGCTTTTCTGACACGTTTTTCACACTCATGAAACTCTCGTCCAGCCAAACAGATTTATGAGACGCATGCGACACTTATTCAAATTTCTCCAAAATAAGGGAGACAGCTGTCTTTATGCTTGCCTCGAAATGGGACAGACTTTATCTGCCCAGAAAACACTGCCTACACAACAGCCTCCTCCTGAGCAGGGCCAGTAAAAATACTATGAAACATTATGAAATACTGTGAAATATTGCGATGTATTGTGAGGCCGATTATCAGCATATACCTGAGCGAGATCAGTCTGATCGTTTACTCTGTATTCTTCTTCGGTTACTTCTACGATTACTTTAGTTAAATCTACGGTCATGTGGTCTGCTGTAATTAAATAATTCTCTGCCACATCTAACGTTAGTACAAACTGGAAGTTTAACCTCAGGACAGAAAAAAGTATGTGTGTGTGTGTTCAAATTTTATTTTATTTTTTTCAAATAAGAGCTAGATTTTTTTTGGCGAAATAAAATACACTTTTCTTTATAGGGGCCACAAAACTGTCTGCATTGCTATACTTATGGGAACATTTCTGTCTTAAAAAAGAACACACACACACACACACACACACACACACACCTACAGTACTATCTTCATGGTGTACTGTATTTGTTTATGTGACAAACTTTGCACTTATTTGTACAGCATTTCTGTGGGTCAACACAATGAATACAATATAAATATGACTTAACTGATTTGAAACAAAGCCAGATACACAATAAAATTTAAGAAATACTTTTAAAAAAAGTAATTTTATTTAAAAAAAAACATTGGAAATTAATTCCACAGGATTAAGCGGTATAGAAAATGAATGAATGAATGAATGGAAATGAATTCTTTCTTTCTTTCTTTCTTTCTTTCTTTCTTTCTTTCTTTCTTTTAAAGAGTATTGTATGTTTTGAGATTGAATAACAGTTGAAAAATAAATAAATAAAAAATAAGTTTTTTTTGTACATGAATATTTAAAACAAGGCATTCATGTAAAAATGGGACTTTTGAATAGGCTGAATAGCACACAGTTATTTGAAAATATATATAAAAAATTTTAATTTTACTTCTTTATACAGTATAATCTAAGCTAATAGATTTATCCCAGTGTTTCACTAGTGCTTGAATATTATCAAAATAGATTTTCTCAGTATGCCAGAACCGGCCTCCCAGGAACTCCTTTAATGTCTTTTCCAAACATGTGGAAATGCCTTGAAGCAGGAATGACTGCGGTGCGCTCAGAGCCACCTCGGGCTGCGATCGTCGTCCACATTAGAAGTGCCTTCTTGAAAATGTTTGCTTAATTCAAATATTTTACTGCGGCTAAGAGTCTCATCACTGTAATGTGCTTGAAGTCTGTATCAATCGGTTTTACACATTCTTTCCAGAGAAATTTCATCTCAAGTCCCAGTTTGACCTCATCGCCCCTCGGCCATGACAATTCATTCCTTATGATGTACTGTAGAGTCTTTATGCATTTTGTTGAAAATGTTTCTTAGCTAAACACTGCAAAATGAAAAACAGTTTGCTGTAGAGATGTATTCGATTAAGGTTCGTGTTTGTTGTAGAGCCAGTGTTTAATTTCACTGACGATAATCTCTAGTTTATCAGTTATTAGTCAGAAATGGGTATAAGCTGAGTGTTTTCTATATTCCGTTTTTTCAGAAATGGTGTTAGGACATTTGAGAGCAGAAACCCTGTTTCTCTGAAATGTGAGCAAGCATCTGAGAAGAACTGTAAATACCGTATAACCGCACAGCACTACAGTTACTGTGCAAAGAGGAAACTGAATGATTATTGTTTAAAGGTGTCTTTTTTCATCTCTTTATTAAACTCTTCTTTGTCAGACGCTCAGACAGCGGTTCACCTGCAGGTTTATATTAATGCGTTCGTTCTTGAACTTCTCTAGTAACATAAAGACGCGTCTAACTGTTGATTTGATGTTTTCTGTAGGGAGATTTTGACTTGACATGTTCTGAAGGAATCTCCAGTGTCAGAAGTAAAGCTGTTACTTTACTGTAAAGTTCTCCTGAGAGAGTAACAGCAAGCTGCATGTTTTTGTCTTCGGGAGAGAATCAAAGAGAATCTGATGAGGGAACAAGGGACCAGTTTATACGCAAGGAACCATAGAATAAGTGATGCATGTGTCACAGACTCATGCTCTGGTCAGAGGTACAAGCCCCGGCCACAAGCTGTCACTGCCAAAATCCTGTCTGCCCTGATGTGCTGTATCATGGGTGACCCTGCGCTCAGATCCAAACTTTTTCGCAAGGAGGAAAAAAATAATGTCACTGTGCTGTAATGTATATGTGATAAATGAAGACTATTCCTATTCCTCTAGATGTTCCACATGTCTTTTATAAATAGACACAATTACTTAGTCCGGACATATCATTGTAATAATTGATTTAAATGGAATAAAGCAATCTGGAAAACCTTGTAGTGTTGATTATTTTCCTTATTGTGTTTCTTATTTCTTAATTAACAATCTTATACATTACTTATAGCATATCATTGTTACTGAATAAATGCTTTAATCAGAATGAAGATGCACTTTGAGATCTTATAAGTCGATATTGATTAATTTCCTCTAACAGCAAACCTTATTGTGTGTCTTATTTCTTAATTAATATTTATCCATTAATGAATTAATTCATTCATTCATATTCCATACCAGTAACCCTGTCACAGGGGGGCTGGAGCCTATCACCGGGAAGCTCTGGGACCGAAGCGGTGGACCCTCTGGATGGTGAGATAATGATAATACACAGGCAGACGTACAGTACTACACACACAACCTCACACTACGAGCAATGTGGAAACTCGGGTCAGCTTACATTGCATGTCTTGCAGGCCGGTAGGAGGAAACCAGAGTACTCTGAGGAATCCCCTTCAAGCACGGGAAGATCATGAAAACTCCACACACACACACACACACACACACACACACACACACAAACGCAACGACCGGAGGTAAGATTCAAACCACTCAACCTTGGAGTTGACGGGCAACAGTCATTTCAAATGAGTGACTGTGACCCCCCTAAGGTTACTTTGCAGTATCAAAACACTAAAAACACAACTGACCTTTTATCGTGAACTATTTATGTTCCCTCACACATCAGCAATTAAGCTTCGACACAACTGCTTAGTTTACTGGTCACTGTATCATTTCTGACATCATGAATTAGAAATCCTCTGAATTAGCACAAACCCAGTGAATATTACTGTAAATCATAGCTCAACAAAAATCAAACAAATAACACAAAAGATATATAAAATTTAAAATTTAGTTGTATCTAAATAGCTGGTATTACACAAGTGGCTCATTGTGAATAATTAATGTTAGCGTGAAGAGCTAGTTAGTGTTGTGGTTAACGATCATCACTTTAACATTATGCTCAACATTTTTGGTAGATCACTCACTCACTCATTGTCTACACTTTCCTGTATTCAGGGTTGCGGTGGCCTGGAGTCTATCCCAGGAGACTTACTGTAGGGCACGAGGCGGGGTATACCTTGGACAGGGTACCAATCCATCAGAGGTCATACTGATATACTGTACACACTCACTGCTTATTCACACACTACGGGAACACCCATTAGCCTAATCTGCATGTCTTTGGATGGTGGGAGGAAACTGGAGCACCTGGGGGAAAGTCACCAAGCGCAAGGAGAATATGCAAACTCCACACACACAGGCATCACAGTCCCGATGCGGGAATCGAACCCGGACCCTGGAAGTGGTAAATCTTGGACTCTTGGTAGATCATGTTTTAAGTCAAAATAATCATATTGAAAAATGTGTTGTACTTAACCTGATTGAGCCATCGCTACCACTCGGTTGAAGTATGCTATGATATGCTAAAAAAATGCTACAATTAATTACACTGTCTTTAAATAGTCTGCGTATTTAATCACTTTGTATATTGTTTGCATTGTTGCACCACCACAGAAAAACATTTCCTGTGACTTTTTCTGATTGTATTTTTTTTTTTTGCAAATGTATTGATACTTTCACCATGAAGAGTCAACCGGAAGATGGAAGATGCCTAAACTCGAATCTGTTAAAAATTAATAATGATATTATAATAAGGTTATTTTTGCCCCAAGGAAATAAAAATTTGTTTTTATTTTTTCTTGGTGAGAATGTTAAAGGGTTAACAAACAGAAGTGATATCAGGTATTTAAGGCAGGGGTACATGCTAAACATTACCCACAGAACCTAGTTTTCTAGTTTCATAATTGTTCATTGATTTGTATTGGTGTGAACGATATGTATTATGATATATTTGGAATCCATAACAAAATTCCAAACAAACCACATGCAATATAACATTATAAAATATTTAGACTATTATCAACTTATTTTTTTAATTAATTACTTGGTTAGACAAACTGTTGTGTTGGTACCGATGTACATATTGGTCTGTGCGATACTAGAAGCCATTTTAATTATACACAAAGCCAGGCAGCCTTCCGAAAGCGTAGATGAACCCGGTGATTTCTCAAAACGTTTAGCGTGATATCATTTAATGGGGTATTTATATCTTCATCTCAGCTCGTGTAACAGTGTAGCTGAATCGTTTTAACTTGAAGCTTATCAAACGCATTCTCATATTCACAACGCATCCAGGGTGATAAATCAGAAAAAAAAGAAAAAAGCCTTTAGATGCATTACTCTGTAATACAGCACAAATCCACAATACGTTTAAGTGTCTTAAAGTGTTTGGAATTACACAATATATACATACTGTATATGTGAGTGTGTGTCAGTCTATATATATACTTATACACAATAAAATATGTCACTATCTTCGGTCTCTCTTCAGCGCCATCATCGAATTCTGATCTTGTCCATACACGCACACACTCAATAGATTTACATACATACACACACACACACACACACACACACAGAATCTGATGTTCATGCATGCAAATGGCTACTGTGAAAAAACCCACACACTCTCGTTTAAGAGTTTCTCGTGTGTGACACACACCTTTATACACACCTCTCCCTGTACCAATCATCACAGCGATTCCAGTGTACACACACTCATAGTTTGTCCCAGACACAGACACACACACACACACCCACACACACAGACACACACACACACACAGTGTCCTACCTCTGTGGGTGTCGTGCTGTAGTGAGGACCGGTGTGTCTGATCATTGAAACAGCAAGCAAGGCTAAAGCTGATGCAAACATCCAACTCTCTCTCTCTCTCTCTCTCTCTCTCTCTCTAACCTCTATCTACTCTCGCTTCTGTCTCACCCACTGTCAGCATTCTCTCTTCTGCTCTCTCTCTCTCTCTCTCTCTTTCTAGCTTGAAAGCTTGGTCACCCTCTGCTGTTGATCTCTCTCTCTCTCTCTCTTTCTCTCTCTCTTACTTTCTCTATCTCTCTCTCTCTTTCTATCCCTCTTACACACATACACACACACTCTCACACTTCAGCTTAGTCGCCCTCTGTGACCCTCCTATGTTTCTATCCCCCGTCACTCTCTCTCACTCTCTCTCTCTGTACAGTATATAATTAGCCACAGCTCAGTCTCATTGTGGAAGAGAAGCTTCGCTTGGCAAGAAGCCCAGCAGCTTTTCTCATTAACCTATCAGCTTGCATCCTATTGGTTCATTTGCCTCATGTCCCACCCCCTGTGCCCTCTTATTGGCTAATACACAGCATGGGCCCTGTATTGACTGCTCCTATTGGCTGTGTCTTGTTTAAACTGCAGAAAGTAAAATCACATATACAATGAGACTACTTTACATAAGTATAGGTTATACATTAGGTTATATTTAATATATTAAATAAGGTGTTATTGTTTAACCGAATAACACAAAAGCTAGCAAGCTAACTTTCCGCTAGTCAACGAGCTGAAATGTGCGTTTAGTGTCAGGATGAAGGGTCTTCAAAAGGTATCATCGTAATCTCGGATATTTATTTATGGCTAAGAAAGCCTGTTAATTTATCGTATGAATTACAACGTTAGCGAAAATTGCGCTAGAATTTAATAGCAACTAGCTTACTTAGCAAGTTTTATGTTCACGAAATGCTAAGATCCTGACATGAGATTTTCCTACCTCAGTCTAAAATAGTATACTATGCAATGCTTAAAGCACCAACAACAACAAAATTAATTGCCTTCAAATAGTATTTTTTAATCACTTCATAGCTTACCATAGAAAATAAAGTGCATCTGAAGTCTAAAAACATTAGCGCTGTTGCACTATAACACAAAAACGTTTTAATTTTCTGTGACATTTCTGATTGATTTTTTTTTTATTTGTATTTGCAAATTTATTAATACTTTGACCATGAAGTATCACCTCAACCGATTCAAAGATACCTACAGTATACTCAACCAGAATGTGTTAACTAAAATTGTGCAAAAGTGTTAATAGCGAGTTTCACATTTACAAGATGCTAAGGTTATAACATGAGATTTTACAACCACAGACAAAAAAAAAAAAAAAAATCAAAACAAAGTCAGAACAGTGTCAGTTCATGATTCAAGACGGCCCTTCACAACATCATCATCAGTTAAAAGTGCTTCGTTTATATTTATAGGATTATATTAATATTTGCTTTAGATCAATCAATATACAGACAAATGATCTGGTTCAATAACACAGACCTACACTTTGCTGTTTTGAAACCTAATACATCATGACCTCATGTCACTAACATTAGCTGGCTAGCTTGTTGCTAATAAAAGACAAGATTTCATACCGTAGAAGATTTTGTTTTTTATTTCTCCACTTTATAGCACGTAAGGTCAAAAATGACGCAATTCTGACTTCCTATTTCCCAATTTTAAGTTCATTTGAATGCAGCATAAGTTTCCAGGAATCATGGTGTCATCCTTTTATTTTGCATGTGATTGGTCCAAAGTGGTAGTGCTTATGTTTTGACAAAACCTTTTCGGGACTTTTTAGTTTTATAAAGACATACAGTAAATAGCAGAACATTTTATTAGTATTATTTAGCTTTTGTTATTCCACTTAATATTTGCAACAGCTTCACACACATTGAGTTTAAGAACATATTTTAAATGGAAACTCTACATGCTCTAGCTAAGCTACTTTATAACAATTTGACAACATCTAAACAAACACTGAAAGCAACACGTGCTCAACAACAGGAGTGTGACTAGCACATGGTCATCTTGCCATCACATGCCACAATATGTGTGTGTGTGTGTGTGTGTGTTTGCAGCAGAAGTCCAGAGTCTCATTTCCTCTCCACTTCTGTCACTCTCACTTCTGTGTCTCTCACACGCTCAAACACACACACACACACACACACACACACACACACACACACAAAATCCTATCTAGAAATCCAGTTCACAAAGGAACGTCAACACTAGCTGGGCAAAATTTCTTCACTAAGTTTAAAATCTTTTAGATTAGAGATTCCAGTTTAACTCTTAACATGGACGCTGATCTGAGAAGATGTGAATATACTTTATAAAAGCTTTTAATCAGAATGTACCTTATTTAAAGTGTTTTCGCTACATTTTAAATCATATTCGCTACTGAGTAAAAAACAAATGAATAAAAATGCTAAAATAATAAAAAATATTATGCTTTGTATAAATGCTTCGTTGCGCTCGCGCGTGGGTATCATGTCCTGGTCGCGCACCGCTCCAGACTCCACTCCAGGTTTTCTGACTGTTCCCACATCCGCATCTACCTGACCTTCCTTGGAAGGAGTCATCGCCACCAGTGGGTGCTCATTGGATTAAAGAGGTCTTGTATTTTCTCCATCTAGAAAAGATTCGCTATTTTATAAAGGGATCGACTCAGGAATTTTA
>JAQQZS010000015.1:3143358-3153732 GCA_030068045.1 Platyallabes tihoni | reverse complement strand
CTGGAGTATATGCAAATTGCTATTATAAAAACTTAAGCAGCAACTTTTCCAATTTCCAATATTTATGTAATTCTCAATACTGGAGACGAGAAACTGATTCATCAGTACAGTCGTGGCCAAAAGTTATGATTCTCCTTAAGAAACTTTCAACTTCCTTAGAGTATCCAAACGCAGCTGTTTATGCTCTTCTATGAGTTGTTTCAGCACCAGGTACACCCGCAGAATAACTGCACGCTGCCCTTATTTCAACATGTTTACACCTGCACAGCAGTGGAGACAGTAGTCTTGAATGAAAAGAGCTGATAAGGAGAGACAGTAGTCTTGAACGAAAAGAGCTGACAAGACAGTGTGGCCAATAGAAGTTTAAATATAACCAGAGTGCAGATAATTCATAATGTGGGTGTTCAAAGGAAAGCCTCTTCTGTGGACATGATATTATTCTGTGTTCTTGATATTATCTTTTTCATAAAGATGCCATCCAAAATACCCCAACTGGACATGAGCGAGAACGTTTTGAAGACATCCAAACCTCTAGGTGCTCACAATGTGATTTCAACACAGGAGTCATTGCTTCAAAATGTATGTGATCTCACTGAGCACCAATCTAGTACAACACAGTACAATTTATTATTCAGTATTGTAACTATTGAACTTTGTTTGCATCATGGCCTTAAACACCGTTAAATATTTCTATTGCTATGATATTAAACACATGAGAAAGAAGTCTATAAAAATCAACACAACCTTTGTGTGTTTGTTGTCATTATATGTGTTTAATATTGTATAAAACATTTATGATTTAGTTTAGGTTCTCACTAATTTGGAAGCTTCTTTTAGCACAATATGCTTTGTGAATTATTCTAAACACCATAGTAAGGCAACTTCTATTTTAGGTTTCCCTTAACTCAGATAGCAGTTCAGCTTTTTCAACAATTTAGAAACATGATAATGACAGAACAGTAACTCACACAAGCTCAGGGTTCAGAGAATAAATCAATTCTGGCCATCTTTGTGATAAACATCAGATCCCTATTTATTTATTTATTTATTTATTTATTTCCTGCAGGGTTTTGAATCAGGCACTGAACAACAAATGATTAGATCTTTAAGACGGGTAAGTATAACTATGTTAAATGTGAATTCACGTTTCCCCTTTACATAATGTCTGTATTGCTAGATCTTTGACACTATTTTGGGGTCAAGGCATAATAGGGTTATACGCAAACTGCAAGCTCTAATTCAGTTTGACTTGTAATAAACAAATGACACAAATACAACTTAATGTTTAATTAAGTATGAAATGAATGTTTGCTAAAACTAAAGTTGCCACTGCAAATTGAACATTTACTGTATAATCTGTAGATGAATCTTCTATTCACTGTAGATAATATTACAACAAGCGTCTTAAAACATTTGTAAATGCAGTGAATGAGAAGAGTCTGCACTTACATTTTGATAAAAAAAAAAAATCATATCACGTTTTCTGGGAAATCAAAATGCTAAACTCCTAGATCCACAATGTTTAAGATGAATATAATTTGCCAGTTTCCATAATTGGCCTGTAACCATGGAGTTGACTTGAACTTCGAATAAAAATTATAATGTCATCCATGCTGCTATAGTTTTTACAAAACCTTTAGACTTCAAAATACATTTTAAATGTCTTCTCCTAATAATGAACCCACAAAGACTGGTGGCAATAAAAGTAATGTCTCTATACTTGAAAAGTACCTAAAAGAATACTTCTATGAACTACACAATATTTATTTAGCATTTGGCATTACAGCAAGATTGTTTTGTAGCATGTGCATCTTCAAAGAAAATGGATTCAGGTACACATCAAGCACCCTGCATAAACCCTAGAATGTAGCACTGTATAATTTTTTTATTTGATTATTATTAAATTGTTTTGAGAATCTAGACATATCTAGAACCATGTAGTCTAAAGCTAGTTTGATCTTGAGACAAATATCAAGGACATGAACATAGACTAGACCAGGTAAGGCACAAAACTAAACCAAAAAGATTTAAATTACCTAAAAGAAAATAGAGCATACAGGTACCACTGTATTTAACACATTATTCTTCCTGCATGTGCTTTTCAGAGTTCAACAAGACATTCTTATCGGCAGATAAAGAATTATGACATGATGGTAAGATGTTAGTGCTGTACTTTGAGACATACTATATGGCATTGTATGTAAATCCTAAATACATAACATAATATGAAAATGAAATCAGTTAATTAATCAGTTTAAGTGTAAAATGTATTGTGTCAGTAGAGGTCAGTAAAATCATTCTGAAATCATTAAAGTTTGAGTTTTGTTTAAATGAAAAACTCTTTCATTTGTTGAAAATGTTTTTCATATTATGCTGATAGTAAGATCTGAACATAGCCGATAGGCTGACATCTTCTCTCCATCCAGGACTCGATGAGCAGAAACTATTCTATTAACTACTCAGAAGACCTTCATATGAGACAAGCATTGTTGATTCAGCTTAATAAGGTAATTCGGCATAATTTAGCTTTTGCTTCATTTTATGTGATCTGTCAAGCCAATCTTAAGAGTTAGATCAGATTCCATGTGTAAGGAGACAAGAAAAGTTAAACCTATCTCAATTTCTGCCAAAAACATAGGTAAGGTCCATTGCTCTGGTCCAGTTCTGTTGCTAACATGCCCATGGTAGGTGCCTCTGTCAGTGGACACGGGACAGACCAGTCTGCGTTCTGACTCCTTATGACTGGGACTAGCATTAACTTTTTTTTTTTTTATCAGTTAGAGCTATAGTTTCTCTTCTATTGGATTGCACTATACGGGCCAGCCTTTGTTCCCCAAGTGCAAAAAAACAAAAAAATAATTTTTTATGAAAGAATAGCTACAGTTGATAACTTACTTCCAGTTTTTTATTGGACTTTGTCACATCCTTCAATTGTGTGTTTTTCTATCACACAATAAATAATAATAATGGCATTTTTAAGGCCCAATAATGACAATTTTTCACCTCTACAGAGCCTCTTTCAACTCCAGACTCCAAAAATGGAGCTTAGTGATCATGAGCCGTACTGCTATGCAGATGAAGGAGAACCAGAGACATGCCAAAACCTTGATACCATCTCCATTCCTGAAATAGACTTCCATCCAGACATCATTACAAATTTAGATTTCCAGTTCAACAAACTGGCAGCTATATGCCGACCTGATCTAATGCCAGAGTTTGAGTAAAAATGTAAACACTAATCATTAGTAGAAATGGTTTGCTCACTCTCTGAGAGCAGCTTATGGTTTGTGTTGTATGCTTGCATGATACTGGAATATCCATGGTATCCTGACTTAGCATGTCTCCCTCGTAGATGGAGGGAAGGATGGATGTACACCATGATGGTGTTTTTAAGTTAGGATGTGTAAAATGAGTTTTCTTCATGCCAAATTAACCTAAGCATTAACCTAATACATTAATCCCATTGATTCAGGAACCCTGAAAAAAGTTGCCATCAAGATGGGTTGTTGCCTAGTAATCATCAAAATAACATTTTTCCCTTTTTTTTTTTTCAAGCTGGGGCTTTTGGGTGTCACTTGCGCAAAAAAAGTGTGTGGAGTTTAATATTTTCTTACTGTATTCATGGCAAATTCTTCCATGCTCTCTGGTTTACTTTTATTTGGTTTACATAAATGTACAGTACAGTATATGGCGTAGATAAAACTTTGCTCCCAAGTTTGTGCGTGTGTGTGTGTGCCTGTGTGCATGTTTGACGTCCCAGACAGGGTGTGTACCTGCAGTGTTTCTGGTATCAGCCAGATCTACTGAGGTCCTGATAAGATTAAATCATTTACTGATGACTAATGAATGATGATGATGAATCAATGAAAAATGCTTATATATATATATATATAATTTATATATATATATAATATATATTTATTTATTTTATTTTTTTTTTAAGAAAAGGTAGCTTTGGTTGCAGATATAATGTGTTGTATTGTCTTTGTAAAGTTCTGCATTTAAAGTTGGTGGAAGATATAAAATTATAAACGACTCAACTCTCACTAAGGGAGACTTAAAATGTATTTGAAAAACATGTTTTGGGTGATTGTACGTACTAGGTGTGTAATGCAAAGCCACAAGCTTTATGTCCTTTATCTAAATATCTGCACATTTAGATTTGAACTGCTGTCAGAATGTACTATGACGCTGTTACACAGTGTTGCTGTGAGTCATTGAGGTCTTTTGAGGAGCATTTCATTAAAATGCCCTATAATTTTCTGGGTAGATATACTTTAAATGTACATTTTTAAAGAGCAGAGATTTTCTGTCAAGTCTACAACATATGTGGGCAATAAATACACTGGATCTACAAATAAAAGCATTTTCTATTATGAATTTCAGGCCAGTTTGTTTAGCTATATGGTATAAATATACTTTTATTTTTGATTTTAGTAAAGTAGTGTTTAGGTCAGGTCACTGAAGTAAACTAGTTAAAATGGACCAAATAAAAAAGGTTTATCTGTCTATTTGATCATGTCTCTACTATAAATAAATGAACAAATTCTTTAAATGTATTGTGTTTATGATGAATGTAATTTTTGATCATCCCATGAGCTTTAAACCTGCACATGTCACACGGATTTTCAGTGATACAGAAACATACATTTACAAGAATTATACAATAAAGTTGCACTTTGAAATTATTCTCTGAGGTCTTTAGGTCTTCAATTGCTTAGCTGTGTTTATTAAATTAACAAAGTAGACAAAATGGAACAATAAAGGGCAATATACTGAACAATATGCCACACAGGTGTTTTTATTCAAACCAATTGTATCTACTTCTTAGAAATCCCCACCGGATGTGGGGCATGGTTACCACTCACATTCCACAATCAACATTATACAGCATGTATGAACTTGCTGAACAATCGTAAAATCAACGGCTATCTGATGTGGTGTAAGTACTGTATTTTGGGAAATGTACTGGGTGTTGGCTTTTATTGTTTACTAATGAATGACTCCAAATCTCAAAACTCATCCAGGACAGAGAGATGCAGTGCAAAAATAAGGGCAATGATAAGAATTTTTTTTCTTCTTGTTATAATAATAATGATTATAATATAATATAATATAATGTTGCATTTAATAATTGTCAGCTAGACCTATTAAGGAATAGAATTAAACAGTTTGTTGGACATTTTTTTTTTCTTACAAATGTCCTTATTTATTAGTTAAATAATTAAAGTTACTGCTGTTAATCGACAGCATAGACACAACGTTTCAAACAGATAAATTACTACTGCCATAAAAGTAAACACAAACCCTAAGCTTGACCCCTATGTTGTAACAGATGGCAAAATAACTTTTTTGGTAATCACACACGAAGGACTGGGAATCACATATTGCCAAGCTTGTTGCTAAACTGAAAGATTCTGCACCTTGTAGTAGGACATGGCAATAGCAAAAACAAACAGGGAGATACCACAGCTTGTGTCTGCTGTTGCTGGCACAACAGTGTTAACTTTATATTTAAGTGTTAACATACAAAAACGGAAATTCATGCAGGCTGGTTGAATGCAATTATCAAGAACTGTACAAACCGCAAAGGAACTTTGTGGTGAGTAAAAAAGCTTTTAAAATATCTGGAGAAAAATGTTATAATGTTGAGCTTGACTGCAGCATGGATTACTGCATGATTCCAAATATGTAGATCAGACTATAATCATTTAATTATTTCAATATTAAGCAATAAAGCAAACATTTTCCATCATATACAGTACTATACTGTGCAAAAGTCTGTATATTTGTCTGCTTTAGGTCTTTCATTATTGAACTCACAGCACCTAAACGAGTGATACTGTTTTGATAGTTCAGCATTGTCATGGTAGCACTGAATTACATTACACACCAGCCCCAACATGTCACCTGTCCTTACAGATCAACTTTATCTGGCAGCCGAAAGAAAAGAAGAAGAAGAAGAAGATTTTATACACAGACTTCCCAAAATAAGCAGGATTAAACAGTTCCACATGCTTGGGCAAACAGGTACTGAGGAAGGTGGCACATTTATGCCTGAGCAATCATGATTGATGTTTGTTAGAGTTTAGTCATCTGTGTTAATTTTGTGCTGTAAAAATATTTATTGTAATTGTAGATTATACTCTTCATACAGAACTCAGCATTGAGTACACAAAATATAACAGCAACAGGCATGTCTGAATTCGTAGTAGACACTTACAAGGAACTTGGACGGTGGAGGAACTATGACAGTGACTGGGGAGAAAGTTGGAGTTTGAAACCAATGATCAGTGGGCTTTTTTCTCAATTTTAATGTTAAATCATAACACTTTCTATGGGACCCAACTTATAATTCCCCACCTACATGACCACATACTCAACTAAACGTAAACATCTTCTGCTTTAGGTAGAACAACCCGTTTCTTAACTATTCATAAAATGATGTCAACTTAACACGGACACACACACTATTAACGTTATAAAGTCCCCCTTCTTTATAGATTTACTGTAAATAAGTTTAAAATGTTTTTTATCTTTAGATCAGTCAAAATATAACAGATTACAAGTTACATTTCGAACACTGACCATACTTTTCAATGTTTTGAGGGTATACTCTTAGATTAGATTTAAAAATTTTTAAATCAGATTTATCATCAACAATATCTAATTAGCTTGTTGCTAATGCCACTTGCTATAGTGTGCTGGATAGCTTTTGGATAATTCTGTTATCTACATGCTAGTGTTCACTGGCTATCATTCCAATTTTCTTTACTGTAGTGATTTTAGTGTAAAATTTAATATTTGAAGGCACCATAATAAAACCTTTCAAGACCATTTCTTTAAAAGTGTTTTAAAGTTGCTTTTTAATAAGCTTAACATGCTCTGACAGAGCAAATTGAAACACACTAACACAGTATTAAACTACATAGTTTACATTTTGGCTTCAGTCAAAAGCTAACATTTATTCATTAATTAACTGGCAATGTTTACACATCTAGCATCAAGTTTATATTGCACTATGGGATAATGTAACCACATACATGTATCTAACCGATACACCAATATAGCTAGCAAGGTACCTGTACAAGTAATCTCTCCGGTAAACACCACTGACAGAATTTGAAAACACCAATTAGTTTACCTGTAAGTACACAAGAACTGAACCCATGACCCTGGAGTTGCAAGGTCACTGTGTTAACCACACACTATGCTACACTACGCTACACTACTTACACACACACTACAATTTGGTATCAAAAACTTTAGAGACTAGTTTAGTAACACCACAGGAAGCACACCGACCTTCATAAGTCAGTGTGTCATACGACATCGTCCTGTGTACATCGGGAGCTGGGGAACTTGTACTATTATGACCACGTGCATTATCACATCTTTGCTGGAACAAAGAGTGAAACTGAGCTATTCTGCCACAGAGATGTTTGACATGATCTGATAAGTGTATGGCAATACTGCAATGAGTTGTTCAAGTTCAAGTGGGATTTTATTGTCATTTCAACCATATACAGTTCAGTACACAGTGATACAAAACAATGTTCCTCTAGGACCAAGGTGCTACATACAATATAAAAGAACAACAAGTTTTTTGAGTGACATGCACACTTCTGGCTTGATAAGTAAATAACAGCTAGCTTTCCTATTTATTTGCTTTATTTACTATTATTTAGCTGCTACACTTTGGCTAAATAGTATTTCCAATTCATCTCCTTCCAATCAGGCCTTAAGCAATGCCAAATCATGCAAACAAATTTAATTACTAAATGCATCTTTCATTTAAATAATTTAGGCAATGCAAATGTGTTTGTTCCCTTGCCGATAACTACATCTGAACAAAACTATACTGATGATAGATAATCTGATATTATGTGCATGTGCAGTATCTTGAATAAGCTATAATTACAGAGTGCAATATACATAACAGAGAGTGCTATGGATTCAGAAATGCCACTCATCAACAAACTGGCAATTCAATGTACATTTACTACTTAAAAAAGTAACTACTACTACTTAAAATATTAATATTGTTTTTATTATTATACCGCTTATATTAATATAAACATAATCCAGTAAGGACAAAAAGTACAGCAGGAAACAAACCGCCAAACAAACAAAAACCTTGTTCTAACTACCAGTTTTTCATGCTGACACTAGTTTGTTTACTGTTTGCATGATGAAGTGATTAAAAGATAAGCCAAGGTGGGTATTTGTATGTGCATGAAAATAGTTTTGCAAGTAGAGTGCATGCATGTCTGAAAACAGAGCAGACCTGTCCCTTAACTCTTTCTGTGTGTCAGGCTTGGACAACTAATATAATATACTCCAATAGTTGACTAAATATAAACAAACAAATAAAATGCTGTAAAAATATGCACACAATGTCAAGCCTGCTTAGCACTTGGATAGTAGATCACCTGGAAATAGGAGGTGCTATAGGGGTGACACAGTGCCTTATTGTTATTACTGTTGCCCTGCACCTTGAGCATTGTTTTCAATCTTGCTCTGGTCTATGCGGGTAGATTCTGCATGTTTTTTACAAGCTTTTTACAAAAACCTTTGAGTGAACAAATTTGGATTTACAGTGTCGTACAGTGCACTGTATCTAATAGAAATGCAAAATAAGAAGACACAAATTACAGTGAGTCACATTTTCATAAAATTTATTTATGACACTGTGACCATTAACAAATTAATATAAACTGAAAGCTTTTGTGCGAAATTTTTAAAAAGGCCAGCAATAATAATAATAATAATAATAATTCAAGATTCAAAGAACTTTATTAATTCCAGAGAGAAATTGCTTAATAATAATAATAATAATAATAATAATGACAAAACACTATGCCACCCAACCACACATAATGTCATCTTCATATTCACAGTTGTCACTGGCACCCAAAAAACAGATTTGCTGAATTTTTTAATTTAATTTAAGTATTTATTTCAAAGGTTGCTTAGGCCATAATGTAAATACAGTGTAATGTGGTATTTTATTGCTAAAGAACATTAACCAAATCAAATAATGCTAACTAACATGGTTCTAGATCACGTCTACAGGTAAATTTTGACATTTGATAGCTCCACCAACCTATTATTTTCAAGTTGTGACTTTTTGTTTGCTCATTTTTAATGAAAACAAATAAGGTTAAAAGGTGAAAATCTATAAGCCATGTAACAACCAAATGCACAGATAAATGAATGCACCCTTCTAAAGCATTGTAAACTTAATAAAGCAGATGTACACTTTCAAGTTTATGCATTAACACCCAAATTGTTCCTCAACCACAAACAAAAAATCCATTTAGCTTATATTTAAAATAGATTAGCACAACCCATAAAAATTATAAGAACAATGCCACATAAGACAAAAAAAATCCTTAATTATTATTATTATTAACCAGCATGATATTAATGCACAGATAAATACAGTAAAACAATACTTTTTACTGTAAACAATAATTTAAAAACAATCCCTGAATTATTCTTTTAAGATTTAACGAAACGTTTTTTCTTGATTTTCTTGGAAACTTGGCTCAACAGCGGCATACCAAACAATATGCTGGAACTCGAGGACAATCTTTCACTGTTTCTTCTCACTGCTCTAATGATTTTGAAAAGCTGATTATTAAGTGTAGACCCTTTTCATTTTTCATGTATATACAGTATGTATATCGTTATTTTGAGCGTGTTATTTTCTTGACATTTATCGTCCACTGCACAATGTTAGCACAGTTATACTGTCTATATAGACCCATTTACCACATTTGTTATTTATTGTAAATAGGCCACTTTTGCACCTCTGGTCAGATGCTAACTGCACTTCATTGGATCTGTACATGTACTCTGCACAATTACAAAGTTTAATCTAATCTGATCTAATCTAAGACTCAAGTATCCCTTTCGTGATTCACTGGGATTCTTTCTGTTATATTAAGCAGGAATTCCATGTAATAAGCTCTCAATGTAACTGCTAACGCTAGCACTGAGTGAGTCAGCTATCTTTGTGTATATGTGTGTTTGTGTATGTGTGTGTTTTTCTTGACATTTTTGAAAGTTTCCTTGAGACTTTGTGGCGGTACTGTGTTAATCACATTAGTCACGCTCCTACCTGCCTATTGTTTGCCTGTGTGCACTGACTTTTCACAGGTACATGTATATCTAATTCCAATTATTTCCTTGTTTTAAATCGGATCTAATCTCAAATTTAGGGTTTTACATAGAACTTTATTATTATTATTAATAGTAGTAGCAGTAGTACAGCTAAGATTTATAGTGAATGCCAATATATATATATATATATATATATATATATATATATTTATTATTATTTTTTTTTTATGTTTTCCATAAGTTAAA
>JAQQZS010000015.1:3039082-3050887 GCA_030068045.1 Platyallabes tihoni | reverse complement strand
TCTAAAGAAGTCTTTTTAAACCCTAGTATCTATACTTCTACTCAAGTAATGAATGTGAATACTTTTGACACCACTGATAATATGTGATAATAGGGTCTCTAGTCTCCGGTGATAATTATGATGTATACACTTATTGGACACATAACTAATCAATTTCATGTACAGTATGTAGTATCTGCTTATACAGTAAAAATATTTTCCATTTGTCCCTCTTCTTCCCAATCGCATGTCTGACTGAGTTGTGATTGACAGGGCGAGCGCTCCCCGGGCTCACCTTGGCTGTTCTGTATGTTGAGGTTGGTGCGGGAGGGTGGGTATAGTGCTGTGCCCTGTGACGATGAGGATGAGGGCACTGAGTGAGTGAAGCTCGACCCCGAGCTCATAGACGAGGTGGAAGGGCCGGACTGCTGCTGCTGTTGCTGCTGCTGCTGCATGGGGGTGTGACTTGGGCCTGATAACACACACTCACAGTCAAATGCGCAACCAGGACTGATGGTACGCGATACACACATATTCAGTTCATCAGCAGAAAAGGACAGGAAAAAAAATGACAAAGATTGTATGAAAGGATTATATAGCAGAAGGGAATTAATGTCAGTAAAGTTTATGATTAAGTGTGACGCTTGAAATTTTTTAAATTGTTATTATTACTGTATTAAGCTTTCAATGATTTTCTTTTTGTGGGAGAGAATGATTGAATAACATACATCTTTATCTGTACATCGGTTTTATATAATTGTTTACACAAGCTATTAGGAGGTGGAGCCACTTTACCAAGATCTGGAACAAGACCCAAACTGTCACTCACTTAAGAGGAAATTGGTTAGAATGGTCAGAACAACCCAGGAACCAGCAAGAAGGCATCAAAGCTGCTGGACCACCAGTGTCTCTGTCTACAGTCAAGTGAGTTTAGCCTGAAAGGCTGCCATCCAAGTCATCATGCTCAAAAATCGTCGTCTTTAAGCTCAACTTATATTAAAAGTTGACCGTATGGACAAAGAAAAGGCCTTCTGGTGGAACGTTTTGACTAGAGGTATGGTTAGAGCAGTAAAGTTGAGGCATTCAACCCCAAGAACACTATAAAGGCTGTTCAGCATGGTTGTGGTGGCATTATCCTTTTTGGGCTGCCAGAGGGAGTGATGCACTGCACAGTCCAAGTGTATAGATTAATGAATATCAAAGAGGACGAGCTCAGAATTCTTCAGCATAACCTTAAACTATCAATTAGATGAAACTTGGACAGAAATGAAGTGTTACAGCAGGACAATGACCTCAATCACACATCAAGGCTGGTTATGGAATGGATAAAGCAGGCTCACTTAATCCTGTAAGCTTTTAGAGCCTCAAACCTATGGGGAAATTACTGAGCACTACCATTTCTGCTAAGAAGAGCAGTCAAATATCCAACGGGACATCTGCCAGAAGCTTGTTGATAGTGACCAAAAGCATTTGCTAAAGGTGAGACTTGCTAAGGTACATTTAAGCAGATGTTAGTGTGCTATATGTACTGTATGATTTCGACCCTGTTTTGATATATGAGAAAAATATGTTGTACAATCATATTTTTTTTTGTACATGCCCTCCGAAAAAGACGAGTTAAAAAATAGTTGTAAGACCAATATGTCAGTCACGTCCATGACAAATAAGTTCTGACTAAACGCATCCTGAATGAGAAACAAAGCATATTTTTCTTAATTAACACCTATTCTCTAAGTATTGATGCTTTGATTTTTATATTCAGTATACTACTGTATGATCCATTATTTCATTAATTATACTAAATCCTAAACAGAGATGATCTGATGGTCATCTATTCCTCAGTTTTACTGCTAATCCCTTTTTCGTGCTGTAATTGTTTGGGGTAAACATTGCCAATTTAGACATAGTACAGCATGTCTGCTAGAATGCAACATAAACTTTATATATTTATTCATGTAGAGAAAAGCAGGCAGAGCACAAACAGGAAGCACTGGCAGTAAGACAGTCATGCAGTTAGACAGAAAGTGCAGGGACAGAGCGGATTGCAGGTGTGGAGAGACTCACCGTTACTCATCTGACTCTGCATTAGTGAGGAAGGAGCCATGCTGTCATTAAGATTACTCTTAGTGTGTAGAGATCCTCCTGCACTGCTGCCTCCCATTCCACCTCCACTCACACTCATCCCGGGGTTCGGAGGCTGAGAATGAGAGAATAGGATAGAGATAGAGAGAAATGTCATTTCCGCTTTTTATTTATGTGCAACTAATATTCTAGTTTAATTATATATGAAATAAGAAAAAAATCTATAGAGAAAAAAGAGAGAAAAAAAAAAGAAGGAAGGAAGGAAGAAAGGAAGGAAGAATTTAAGTGAGAAGAGAAAGAAGGAATACAGAAATAAAAAAATTATAAAACAGAAACGAAGGATGAAGGAATACAAGAGGAAAAACGGATGTACAGTATGTGAGAAGAGAAAGAAGGAAAGATGAAATGAAGGAAAAATACATAAGGAAAAATATGTACTGTAAGTCATAAAAGATGGAAGGAAAAAAATACAGAAAGAATAAGGTTATAGGACAGAAAAAGGAAAAGAAAGAACGGCAACTGATGTAAGAGGTAATGAAGAAAGTAGTGAAAGAAGAGAGGAAGGAGAAAAGAAAAGAACAGAGGAAGGAAGAAAGAAAAAAGTAAGGACATAATACAGAAAGATGATGATTGTAAGAAAGAAAGAAAGAAAGAAAGAAAGAAAGAAGGGAAAGCTTACCGCAGGTAAGAGCGACTGCATATTTTGGTTGGAGTCTGCAATGGTGGCCAAGTAAACCAGGTTTCTGTGTAAAATCTGCTGATACCTAAACACATAATAATAATAATAATAATAATATAATCGCTAGGTTAGGTACTTAGCTCATCAAAGATCATTCAAGTGATCAAATTATCTGGTAGATAAGTAACGTCGCTCGTATAACTGATGCAATGAGGCTTTAATTTAATTGAACTTAGCAAGTTTAGCCCGCCCACAATGTATCGAAAAGCAAGTAGATTAAATGTATGTAGATCTAGGATGTTAATCCCACCTCGCACTGCTGATTGTGTAAAACTAAGGAAGGAGTTGTGTTCAGTGATTAATGTTGCATTCATGACCATAAGGTTGAGATTGACAGCCGGAGAGTCTTCCTCATCCTCAAGTTTTTAATAAATAAAGCAAACACTTACTGTGTGCACTCTGCAGTCTTTCCTTTGCTTTGATAGTCCATAATGCACTGAATCAGGTAGTGATTTTCATCCAACATCTCACAGGAAAGAGAAAAAAACACGTAGTGACTAATTTTAGACTAACATCTTTCACTGAAATCTTCCGAAACATAGCATTAAACAAGTTACAGCTGAAAATACAGGAGATGATAGGCAATAAACCCCACTGGTCTAATATGTACCACAATGGTCTAATATGCAGAATGTGTGAGGGTTCGTCTTTAAGTTTGGATTAAAGCTAAGATGCTCTAATGCGGCTAACAGGTAATAGACATGTGTTTAACGCATAACCTCACACAGGGTCCACTACTTCAGGGATGTCCCGGAGACGTTATGTGGATGGATGTAAAGTGTAGAGTTTATTATTTTATTTTTAGAGTAATGTGATTTTAAGAAATAATTATCCTATGTACAGTAAAATACCTCCGTCGCCTCATGAAACCTCACTGTGCTTACATGAGGACATGAAAGTTTCTCCCTAATACAGTGTGTGTGTATCCTTGCAAGATCGTCATATGAGGACCACTGGGTATTGTATTACTCGCTTGCTAAATTTCTTCCTGTTTGAAAACATCGATCAAGTCCACTTGTGCTAATAATAAAAAACAGTGAAGAGAAACGAAAGTTGTAACAATTCAACGATTCAAGTCTTATTAAAATGGGCTCCAACCACTAATCTCCTCATATTATCATTAATATTCTTCCACTTATGTTGAGCTTATTTTTCCTGATACGCATTTACATTCATATATAAAACATCCTCTTTGTAAATGAGATCACAAAAGGATTAAAGACAATGCAAGACAACCCGGACCCTGGAGGTGCAGAACAGTAATTTAGGAAGACATAAAACAACTTTAATGCAAACTTTTTGCAGCATAGATTCGTCTGTTCTTACTGAATGTTACAAAGTGCTGACACTGGAGACCTCTTCCATAAATGTTCCATAGCCATCACCTTACGGAAAACTTTTCAACAATTAAAGTTTTTAATGATTAATAAAAAGAAATAATACTAAATATAAAATAATGTTCCTAACGTGTGGTTTAGTGATATGTAATAAAACATGTGTATGTCTGTAGATTTTTAGATTTTTAGAAGACCTTCCTTCTTTTACTATACAGTAGTGCATCATCCTCAGTGTAAATCTAAAAGCCTCCAAACATCTCCTAATCAACTACACTGTGTTGTTTATTTTGGGGAAAGGAACTATAAAAGTGCTCACATCATTGTCACCCTTTTTTTGGGGGGAGGGGGGGTGGTGGTGGTTGGGGGGATAAGCAATGCATTTTAAGACAAACAGCCTGTCGTCCATTAAAGTGACACTGAAATGACAGCAGCACATCCATCAGCTTGGAGTGCAAACAAAGGTGTGGAGACAGCCTAACACTTTGTGTGTGTGTTTGTGTGTGTGTGTGTGTGTGTGTGTGTGTGTGTTCATCAACTCCAAGGCTATCGGCTTTGCTATTATATGACTAGAAAACATATCATTTGTTGTATAGATAATCAGTGTAAAGGCACAATCCAGGATTTATAGTATAATAATACAGTATAATAATCATCCTTACAATTTAATTCTTGTTACTGAATGGTAATATACAGTAAAAGGAAAAAAAAACAAAAACAAATGATACAAAAGCAATCTGCTTATGTAGGAAATATATACTGTATATATGATTATATAATTATGTTTATAAGTCCTTGCCTTTGTTTTGACATCGCTCCACTTTCACACAAATAAACACCAATAAACATAAAGCGTCTAATAAATAAATAAATAAATAAATAAATACAACCTTACCTTCTGTATGGTCTGCTGGGTCACATCACCTTTTCCTCTCGGTCGTGTTGATGAAAATGTAACTGACATGTTTTTTTTGTTTGTTTGTTTGTTTGTTTTTGTTTTCAATCGCGGGGGGAAAAAAATGTTCTGAATATGAGAATTATTTTATTCTAATATTTATTCCCTGGCTTTCACGCGCCTGTCACACAGACATGTCTGTAGAGTAAGTATGATTAGGAAAACAGGGGTGTGTCTATTCGGAAATGTCTCTTCATCACAAGAAAAGCCAAATCCTCTGGAAACAAACTGAAAACCCTGAAACTGAACGATGTGAAATAAAAACACGCAACACGCAGAGCGGTGATGACGGTGCCGGAGATGGAGATGCTGAAGCCGCTCCGCTCTACATGGAGGAAACACCTGCGGTTGTTTGGTTCGCTCCATCCCGCTCCCAGCCGCCCGCGTCTCCCCCTGCGCTCCCACTACAGCGCATTCACTAACGCCGCTACGCGCACTGCTGTACGTAACGCGCCTCGCGCGCCGCGCAGCCACGTAAACAGCGGCGGCCAGGGTTCTCTCTGACGGAGCTCAGGCGTAGCCACGCCCACGGCGAATCTGCGCCTGCTGTGATTGGTCAGGGGTGGTGAAGGAGCTAACAATAATAATAATAATAATAATAATAATTATTATTATTATTATTATTATCATCATCATCCTATAACGACAGCATTTACTGTAAAATATAGCAACATGATTTTGATAAACAAATAAACCATATATGACACGATGAATGAATGAATTATTATTTTATAATAAATGGCATAATAAAATAAACACAATACAAATAAATACATACATTAACTAATTAATTCATTAACTATTTAACAACAACAATAATAATACTACTAATAATAATCCTGTTATAATGACGGCATTCATTGTAAAAATTTATTTAGGTAAATAAGTATTTAGTCCCATTTTTTCACCTACAGTGAATATTATTATTATTATTATTATTATTAATAATAATAAAAGTAGTAGCATTTAGTGAACAAGTATGAGGAAATAAATCAAGTAATTCATTCATTAATATTCATAATTGAAAAATTGGGTCAGGAAGGGCATCGGCATTAAAACCTGTGCCAAATTGTGTGTGCGGATCAGATGGTCTCCTGTGGCGACCCCTTGATGGGAAAAGCCAAATAAGCAACACCAATCATTACTACTATTACTATCACTATATTATTAGTACAGTAGTAGTAGTAGTAGTAATAGTAGTACAGTAGTAGTCTAGGAACTACTACTTACTGTAGGTAGTCCAAGTGGGGACCATGGAGGCCAGTGGTGATTCAAATTGTATTTACAACCGTGGTAGGACGTCCGGTCAACCTTCACACACTTATTCACACACTACGGAAACTTTAAGAATGTCAATTAGCATAAATTGCATGTTTTTGGACTGTGGGAGGAAACCAGAGCACCTGGAGAAAACCCGCCAACGCACAGGGAGAACATGCAAAATCCATGCACACAGGCCTGAGGCAGGAATCGATCCTGGACCCTGTATAGTGCAAGGCGACAATGCTAACCACTACACCACCACTATTATTATTATTATTAGTGCCTTTCATAATACCCAAAGACACTGTACACTCACACACTCAGTCTCTACACTGCTTATCCAATACCGGGTCATGAGAAGCCTGGAGCCTTTCCTAGGGACCTCAGATAGGGTGCCAATCCACGGCATGGCTCAAACACACACAGGTAATTTGGGAACGCCAACAAGCCTAATCTGCATGTCTTTGGATTGTGGGAGGAAACCAGAGTACCTGGAGAAAACCCACCAAGCAAAGGGAGAACATGCAAAACTTCATGTAACCTGACCAGAGGTGGGACTCGAACTACTGACCCTCATTGAGGCCACAATGCTAAAGACTACACCCCTTTACTGTTAAGTAAGTAAAACATAATTATTAAATTCAAATTTTAACTAAGCCAAAGACAAAAGATAACGGGCATAAAATATGACAACAGTAGACAATACTGTAAGACGCATAAGACATTGAGTGTGAGCTAATGCAAAGAAGAGGAGAATAATTTTAGTTGAAATTTAAAATGATGAAGGGATTTGCAGGTGTGAAAATAAAGAGAGAAATAATAATAATTATGATAATATTAATACTGCTACCACTACTAATACTATTATTATTATTACTACTATTATTACTGCTACTAAAAACAGTGAAAAGGGGGGGAGGTTAAAAACTTTTTTTAAAATTTACACATGAAAGTTATTTTTTAAATTTATTTTGTTTTAAGGTGTAAGTCTCTCTCAAATCCAAATGCTTCGGAGGAAAAAAAAAAAAAAAAAGGCTTGATCTGAAGTCTTAAGGTAACAAGGAAGCGACCTTGGCAGCAGCTGACCAATCACAGAGCAGCAGGAGGAAAAAAAAAAAAAAAACTTTTAAAGCGCACTTACAACTGAGAGACGCGCGGGGGCGCTGCCACATCTTTTCCAGTTTCCAGTAAGATTACTTTCACTTTTACTTTGAAGAGGAGAAGCACAAAGCAGCAGGTGAAAATAAATCAGGAAAAGATTGAGAGCTGTGTATAGATAAAGAATGAGCTACGACAGAGCCATCACTGTGTTCTCTCCAGATGGACACCTGTTTCAGGTGGAATATGCCCAGGAGGCGGTGAAGAAGGGTTCAACTGCAGTGAGTAAAGCACACACACAAGAGCACGGATAAAGTAGAGAAATTCTACTCAATCCACAGAGCAAATGGCTGAATCTGTAGAACTATCAGTTAAAGGTCCTCTTTAGAGGCCGTGGGGTCTTAATGAGGGCACTGGAGATGAGACTCACTGTACAGAACATTACAAAGCACGGAAACCTTGTGAACATAGATTTTTGTCAAGTCACCTTAGATTCAGTTGTCTAGATAATGAGCGTAGTGTTAGACCAGACGACAGTGGCATAGCATGCGTCTCTGCCAGCTCTTACACCTACAGTACTGTATATCAGGAAAAAAACTCTAACGAGCCTTTGAAAGGGATACTATTTAAAATGAAGGGAGTAGAAAAGTTTCGGAAAAGATTTTTAGAGTAATGAGTAAAGGTAAGGGGTTTAAGATTCAGATTGATTATCTATCCATCCTCGTACAGTAACCTGAATCACTTGATTATGTGGAGAGATAAATATTAAATAAAAAAAAAAAAATCTATTTCATGAAACATAAAAAGGAAACAATATTGTCCAAGACAATACACGTTAGTTAGGAGAATAAAAGGAGAATGACATTAAAGTGAAACTGAAAACTAAATGCTACTACTTTTATTATTATTATTAATAATAATAATAATAATAATAATATTCACTGTAGGTGAAAAAATGGGACTAAATACAATGGTCACCATTGGACTACAGCAGTTTCTATATGGAGGGATCAAACAATAATAACCTTGGTCCAACTTGCATTTTTTATTTTACATGAGGAAATTGTATTTATAAAGCAACTGCTTATAGGTTTGTGTACATAAAATAACTGGGACATCAATAAAAACATCATGAATATTAACAATAATAATACAACAACATTGGTTGGTTCAATAATTTTGTCATACAATAGCATTTTGGTCAGTGTTGTTACATAACAATAATTACTTAGTGTGTTGGGGTTGAATCAGACGTTTTCTTTTTTTTAAATTTTAGATTAAATTGATGACTGATTTAAAGCAGCAAAATTACTGTAACATAAAAAATGTCTCCCCAATTTGAACTCGTA
This sequence comes from Platyallabes tihoni, assembly GCA_030068045.1. Lineage (NCBI taxonomy): Eukaryota > Metazoa > Chordata > Actinopteri > Siluriformes > Clariidae > Platyallabes > Platyallabes tihoni. Next base: position 3,042,088 of record JAQQZS010000015.1, on the reverse strand, counting down.
TTACAGTTTATAAAAATTGTATGTATTTTATAATGGCTATTATAAAATTTGAGTAGAACACCAAAGTACGAATTTGTAAGACTTTCATTATGTAGTGCCGCCAGCTTTTATGTGCATTTGATTATAAAGATCTTGAACTTGCAGGTGGGGGTGAGAGGCAAAAACATTGTTGTACTCGGGGTTGAGAAGAAATCAGCAGCCATGCTTCAGGATGACAGAACAGTGCGTAAAATCTGTGCTCTGGATGAAAACGTCTTCATGGCATTTGCTGGTAAGCCACCCATAATGCACATTTTAACCCCTCTGTAATATTGAATAGCACTACCAAATATTGCACACTGCCTGGCCAAAACAACAGCCATTTCAGAAGGAATTATTGGCCTCCATCAAGCAAAGCAAACCTACATGTCCTTGTTCCTCTGATCTACAGGCCTGACTGCAGATGCGAGAATTGTGATCAACAGAGCCAGGGTAGAATGTCAAAGCCACAGACTGACTGTAGAGGATCCCGTCACTGTAGAGTACATCACACGGTACATCTCCAACATGAAACAGGTAACATCTCTGCATGTACTGAGAAATTATGCAACACCAGGAATGAAACCACTGCACATCTATTTATAAATGTATTTTGTGCAGCGTTACACGCAGAGTAGTGGAAGGCGGCCTTTTGGGATCTCCTCCCTCATCATGGGGTTTGATTATGATGGAACACCCAATCTGTATCAGACCGACCCTTCTGGAACATACCATGCCTGGAAGGTGGGACTGTTAACTCCTGTTATTTTATGTAACCTCAATGAAACATTTTCTTGAATCACTCCGTCAACACCATATTTTAGGATAAATTTATATACATAAAAATAAATGTTGCCCATATTTGAACAGTTTCAAGTCAGAATAGATTGTGTTTATACAAATAGCTACTAAAATCTCAGCAAGCATGCTTAACAAGTCAACTTTGAACAGTATAGTAACATGTTCTGCTCACTAAATAACTTGCTAACCGAGTAATAACATTTTCCGAGCGTGCCATTAAAGGAAAATGATCAGTGAAGTTACTGTTAATACCCAAAAGTTTCTTATTTCCCAATAGGAAGTAAACATTGACCTCGCCCTCCCTCAATACCAACATCTTACTTGAAAAATAACTGAAGTGCTCACCCAGAGATCGCTAGTTAAATTCCTGGGTGATGCTGTAGCCTCGTGCAGCAGAGGGCCTTGCGAGAGCTCATTGGCCAAGCTCTCTCAGTGGGGTGGGATGGGAGAACTCACATTAATCTCTACAGCCAATCATGGGTGTCTGAGCTCACACAAGCAGAAGGAGCGGGTAGAGCACGCTGCTTCCAAGTGAGTTACTGTACACAGTCCCCAACGGGGCGTGAGCAAGCAGTTCGAAAAGATGCGGTTAACTGGCATCACATGGTTACAAGGAAACATATGATGGCCTTCAGCCCCTCATGATGGACTGATTAGCCTTAAATGTGGGAGACCCCTAGTGAGCAGGGTTGAGGAAGGAAGGAAGTAAAAGATGTGCTCAAGTATTTGGGAGTACATCAACAAATACACGACTAGTGGAGTGGCCACTATACAAGTCTCTGGTTTTAATGTTTCATTAATGTGAACATGCAATTGGGAGCTGCAGTATTATACAGCAAGAGTAATTGCTAACAAAAGACATCCAAATGGTCAGAATCAAGAATTTAGCAAAGCAGCAGGACAAAAACTCACTGTTTAAATGTCAACCATATTGGGCAGTCACCACATCTCAGTTTTGGTCTTATGCCACATGCTTTATACACAGGCAAACACAATTGGGAGATCAGCAAAAACTGTTCGAGAATTCCTGGAGAAGAACTACAAAGAGGAGGACATGGAGTCGGATGACATGGTCTTAAAACTGGCAGTCAGAGCCCTGCTTGAGGTACTGCAGAGAGCTACACTGACCGCATTATATTGGTTACTGACCAAGATAGCATCTCACTGTACTGGCCACTAATGTGCCTAATCCCATGTGAATGTTGAGGTTACATTTGCCATGTCAGCATAAACATAACTAGCTGAAAATGAAAGTTTGGTCACCAATTGAGCAGTATATTGACAAAACATGGCAGATAAGTGTTCTAGAGCATCCGGGTTAATAGTAATGGACTACTGGAGTATTGGTTGGCCATGCTATACTGTAGGTATGCAATTAAAACAGTTGAACTTGTTTTCAGGTGGTGCAAAGTGGTGGAAAAAATATTGAACTGGCTACAATGAAGCGCGGTGAAACCATGAAGGTAAGTTACAGGAAACTAACACCAACAAATCCGAACCTCGAACGAGGTCATTTCTGTAAATTTCCCTGTCTGTGCTGTAGATTTTGGAGCCTGAAGAGGTGGAGAAGATTGTGTCTGCTCTGGAGAAAGAAAAGGAGGAAGCAGATAAGAAAAAGAAAGCTGCAACATCCTGAACAAGATGAGCTCCATCAGAAAGCCAGTTGTTGGCAATTAATGCACTAAAGGTTGAGGTTTATCAGCCATTTTCCATTTTATTAACAATGGTTTTTTTTTTTTTTTGTACAAAGTCCCCAGTTAATTCATGTGCAAAAACAAAAGAAAAACAAAAAGCCTCTTAAATCAACACTTGGGGACGAATGTCAAAGGCTGACATGAATCAAATTTACATTATGCAATTACTGTATTATTTACATCATAAAGCATAAATAAAAGTGCTTTACTTGGACACAAATGTCAACAGATCAAGTTAATGTGCATTTCAGTTTGTGCAAGCAGTCTTTATCCAAACACATTTACTCATTATAAAGCAGCAATAGGAACCAAAAAATAAATAAATAAAAAAAAAATCCATTGGGCAAGTAAATAAAAGAAAATTCAATTTCATTTGTTAACAATAACAGTTGAGGATTGAGAACTCAAATTCAATTATGATAAAGGGTGAGGGAGATGATTTCTATTTACAAAACCATTGTGGCCACATGAAATCCTGGATCTGCAAGAGAAG
>JAQQZS010000015.1:3022144-3034313 GCA_030068045.1 Platyallabes tihoni | reverse complement strand
CAACGGAATAAAAAGAAATAAATTTTGTTTTTGCCTTTTTTTCATGTAAAAAATTAAAAAAAAAAACCACTAAGGCATAATGCCAAAAAAAAAAAAAAAAAAAAAAAAAACCGTTACCTACCCTTAATGAATGAGAAAAAAAAAAGCAATTAAGAACAGGACACTTTCAGCTTTCAATTTTTGAAAATGGAGTTGAATAAATACTTCAACTGCAAACTTGCATAATATAAACTAAAGTTTGATGCAACAACTAAATATTTTAAAGATATGAAAAAAAAAAAAATGCAACTTACAGCTTTAACTGAGCACATTAGTAGTGCTTGACCAATCACAGCTTTTAAAGTCCAGTGAGTGAACTGTACATGGTCCTGGTACAGCAGTTTACATGAGTAAGTGTGGAACTCATGTCAATGTTAACCAAAATAGATTTAAAAAAAAAAAACCTGAATAAATAAAAGGTCAGGTCAGAACACATTTGTCTCTATTAGGAGCAGGGACACCCTTCAAGAACACCTGATTCAGATAATGAGTTGGATCACGTGACCAGAAAGCCAACACCCACCAAAGAAAGCAAAAACAATTCTCAATGACATCATTGCACAGAAGTCTCACTGGCTTCGGCATCATCATCGAATAAACTAACAAATTCCATGTAACCCACATTTTTATCCCCATGGACGCAGAAGTCGTACCTTTAGCCAGAGCCACAGTCGAGTTGTCCGTATCAATAGTGTATAAAATGCCCTCATATCGGATCTGAGCCTTGGAGATGAGGCTGATTTTGCTGCCGATGTAAGGCGTGCCCGTGCTCATGGTCCGCACCTGGGGGTCTCAGCGGTACCTGCCGGAACCCGGGAAACGAGAGAAGTCTTCTTTCTGAACACGCCAACTGGTATTAAACATAAACCCTGACCACGTTTCCATCCACAGAAGCAGCAGGGAGAAGGTGGTGCGAAACGCCCAGGCTTATTTATAAGGCAGAGGCCTGGCGGATAAGCCACGCCCCCTCGTTCGCACCGGCACACCTGAGCCGCATTGTCGGGTCCGAGGATATACATAGGAGATAGATATATAGATTCTTCTTCTCCGAAGGAAAAACTCAATGCCCCCGTCACCCTGTATACAGAATAAAGCAGCCTCAAGATAGTTTTTTTTTAAGGAATCCAAACTGATACATTGTTCAAATATCAAGGAAGGATACTTTTGTATGTATACGTTTTTCCTTTATTGTTCATTGTGCGCCCTCTACTGGGGAAGAGGATGCTATGCATTCAGAGTGCATCTCTGGGATTGCAAAGATATTTTATTATTTTTACCTATGTAATGTGCTCCTTAGGTAAAAGATCACTGCATGAAGGAAATTACAATCCCCACACAGACTCCAGGCTCCCAATGTCCTGGGAACCCCATGAACTAAACAACACTTTTCAAATTGGTTTCCCTGCTGAGAGTTCTCCAGGACCAGGGTTGGAAACCTGTGGCTTATGTGACAAGTAACTTTACTCAAGGTTTTTCCTGGAGGTGAACCCCGGTATGAGGTACTGAGAGACAACAAAATGTATCTCGCAATACGATCACAACTAACAGATTGTTAAAGTCTCTATCATTTTATGTTTTTAAAAAATCATTCTAAATAAAAAATACTTGTTTTTGTTCTGAACTACGTTGATCTTAAAACTGTAGGACAATGTAGGGAGATTTAGGGAGGAAGTTTATCCTGTATTCAGGGTCGCCAGGGAGACCTATGTAGGGCACAAGGCAGGGTACACCCCGGATGGAGTGCCAATCCATTGCAGGGCACACGCACATACAAACACTTATTCTCACACCATGGGCAATTTGGGAATGCCAATTAGCCTAATCTGCCTGTCTTTGGACTGTGGGAGGAAACCCACCAAGCTCGGGGAGAACAAGCAAACTCCATGCACACAGACTCCGAGGTGGAACCGACAATGCTAACCACTAAGTCAGTGTGCTGCCTATCCATTTATTTACTAAATACAATTTCTTAGTAGTGTTTGTATTTTTTTTTTTCAAATAAGATATTTCAATGAACTTAACTGTCATTCAGATGAAACTTGGACTATTTCGATTTCACATGAAAATACATAGACCTGAAAAAAGTGTATTATTGTAAAATGCAAAAATTTTAAGATATTGTAACATGAATTTGACATGGTTACGGACACTACAGGTTTATTATTTTTTTTTTTTTAACTTTTACCAAAAAACAATTTAAGCAACAATTTTTACAGGTCATGTGCTTCTAGAAGCTTACACCAATTTTAGTATTAATACTTATAAAGGAATGTTAACAATTTGCATTTTAAAAGATTATTATTTGAAATGATTTAATAGAATAACACTGAAAAATTGCTATTTTTGGGGAACATATAAAATCGTCTCTCCAAAATGGCTGAAGTTAGCAACTTGAAATTTTTAGGGAAGCAAGATTGGTCACTTCCATGTTGCATAAATGACAGAAATAGCTTATTTGGCACGCACATTTTCTAACATAAAAATAAACAAATGTCCAAAAACTCCTCAACTAGGCTAATTGCATTCTTTTTTTTTTTTTTTTTTAATATGAAACACTGAGTACTGTCTTAGAACAAGCAAACAAACAAACCCATTAGAAATTTAAATTCACCGACTCTTAACATAATTAAAACTGAAGAGTGCTAAAGCTCATGACAGTTATTTTTACTCTCAGGCTATAAAACACAGCAGCACCACGGAATAATGAAGAGAGACAAATCCCCCAACCATCCCACAAACTCCCAGTGGGATTTTAACACGTTAAAGGTTTATCAGAGTGTGTTGCATTCTCTCTCTCTTTCTTTCACAAAACAGCCCTGGAACACCAAATTTTGATCAGCGTACGCAAGAGATTTTCACAACAGTCTTTTTAAAACAAAGCTCTCTATTGAAAATGATAAGCAGGCTGAGCAGAGACTAAAAACCCTTGAGTAATATTATACGTTGAAATATGTAAAGTCTCTTGAGAACTAGACAGCACATCAGAAAAAATAAAATGTGGAGAATTTGTCGGATAAGTGATGAAAGCTTCATATATACTGTATATATATATATATATATATATGTGTGTGTGTGTGTGTGTGCCCTGCAATAGATTGGCACCCTGTCCAGAGTGTACCCTGCCTCGTCCCTTAAGTCTCCTGGGATAGGCTCCAGGCCTCGCGAGACCCTGTATACAGGATGAAGCGGTATAGGTGATGAGAGAGTGAGTGAGTGAGTGAGTGAACTTTTTGCTTCCTTTCTTTAAAGTGCTGTGCCAAAATTCACCATAAGAGGTCAATACAGCCTCATAAATATACTTCACCGATCCCAGTATGCTTATGCAGCAATTCTGCTCATTTTCTTTTCAGATGGTATTTTGGAAAATTGCATGTGCCCTTCTCAGATCTGGATAATTAATATTTGACTAATGAACACGACTACTATCCGAAATCCTTGATGAGATTAATGTCAGAGTGTTAGAGCTAGAAAATGTGCATCACATCAGTGGACATATTATGTGCTGAAGCTATGAGGATAATGTAACTGGTGATGAATTATATGAGTGTAGTTATCCCTTTAATATACTGTATGAGGTACTTCAGCTTCACAGCCAAATGCAAACCTTAATTGAAAATGTTTAGATGTCTCTCCTTTAATGTGATGATGAGATGATCATTAAAATGCATTAGAAAAGGAAACACAGGTATACTGCAAAATTGGAAAACACTAATGTTATCATGCTGCAATGAAAGCATTTTGATTAGAAGAAATCCTTCACTTCGAAGCACTGCAGTTCTGGAACTGTTACGTTTTTTTTTTTTTTTTTACAAAGACTGTAAAACAAGCTTTTTTTCACAGCAGATGTGTTTTTAGAACATTGCAGGAATCAGTATGGCATTTCTGCTGTATATTTAACAGAGAGTGTGAGGATGGACGATGGGAGTGCACGAAGCATTATCAGCAAGCATGCTCATTAAAAATGAGCTGTCATTTGCTTGCACACAAAGATATAAGCAAGCGTGGAGCATCGAAGCGACCATGGAAAGAAACTGTCGGACGTTGTAGGAAATTTACATCGCTCTGTGCTCGAGAATATCTTGTTGGAGCCTCTGGATGGTGCAGTGGTAAAGTGCTCGCCCTATCATCCGGACATCGCCGGTTCGAATCCCGGGTGATGCTGTAATACATATCTTTGTGTGCATGCAGCTCACAGCGCCTCACGCTCATTTTTAATAACCTGATCGCTGACACTGGTCTGGGCAGTCAGGTCGGCCTCCTTCCTCCTTCCTGTTAAACAAATTGAACAAAAATCTGCCATAGATTGTCTTACATGCTGACTGATGTCATAGCCAAAAAAATTTCACTTGCAGTCACATAGTTCATGTTTTGTAAATGGCCTCAAGGGATGTCCACTTATCATTTTTGTGCTTTACTGGTTTGCTCTGGCTTCTCCGGTTTCCTCCAACTGTTCGAAGACATACATTGTGGGATTTTTTGTGTTTTCAAATCGGTTGCGTGTGTGTAGTGTGTGTGTGTGTGTGTGTCTCGCTGAACTCCCTGGAATATTCTGCGACACCATATAGAATAAGCAGTACAGAAAATGGATATCATGGATAACACTGTTGCTTCACATCTCCAGGGTTTGTGGTTTTAATTGTGCCACTGCTTTGTGGTTTCCCACCAGGTACCCAGAAGGAAATACGGCTTAATTCTGCTCCTTGCTCCAAACAATCTCACTCAAAGGAAAGGGATTTATTCCAAGTTCAGGATCGTGAAACTTCGCCTCACATAACTTTTTCACCCAAACTCTCTAGTTGCATTTGAATATCAATTTGCACATTTTCAGTATTAAGCCATCATCATACATGCTTAACTCAACACTTTTTCATTATATAACATATATAAAATCTTCATCTTCAAGGCCCTACATTTTTCATAGCCTAGGGTTTAATCCGGCCCTGATTGTGGTCCGTGTTCAAGCAGCTTAGACAAACACAGCTGTCAGATTGTAATAATAAATTGACCTTAAAAGCAGGTTATTAACTGCTTCAGTCAGCATGGTCTCAATCGCAGCTGAAATATTTATAAGGAGACATGCATAATTGCTGAGTACTGTCTTTTTGTTTTTTTTTTTTCTTTTCTTTCAGAGACGGAGTTCAAAAAGACATTTGATTTCTTGCAAGAATCAAGGCCTGGTGTCTAAATATGTCAAAATATTTTAACATCACTTTAACTAAACTGAGGAAGAAGCAGAAGTGAATCATGTTCAATAAAAAGACAGTTTTCGCAGATATCACGTTGAAAAATTTCCCTCAGTCCGAATATAGATAATGCAGCCTTTGATTATTATCTCCGTCCACTTGTATAAACCGGACTGACATCTTCAATATCGTCGTACTTCTAGTAACAAAAAAAAAAGACGATCGTTCTGACCCAGAACGAATCCTAAAGGTTAATGATAGATGAAAATGAAGATTCCGTGAGGGCCACGTCAGAGCAGACGCTAACACAGAGCTGAACTTACAAAAGGAGTGATAATTAGCTGCCGAGTTTCATATTTGGGGAAACATTCAGCTCTGAACCACTTGGCATGAAGTGTGACCTTTCTGATGTATAACGGAATTAAGCAGAGAAGACTGACGAGCAGACGGAGCAGCTGGAGGCGCGTCTCATCTTTATGCTGCTGAAATGCTACGTTCAAAGTGGTGAAGTCGCATCTGTGCTAACCGCCTAAAGCTAACACTGCTAACATTAACAGTTCACAGCACAGGGAATTAAAAAAGTACTCTATATTCTATGCCGTATAAACGCTTTTTTTTTTTTTTTTTTTTTGCTTGAAGAGTACATTTTTATTCAAAACACATGTGACAAAAATACATTTTGCCAGCCTCCATATTATCTGGCAAGAACCATGTCTAGACTGAGCACACTGAATCTCAGATTTCTTTGGAATTAATTACTTTACCTTAAATTACAATGAGAGCACCGTAACACACTGGGTGACACAGAAAGAAGGCTGACGGTTAACTGCCAAAGACATGTCTTTCATATTATATACCTTTTTCTAAATAAACTGAATATTACTTTCTTGCTAACTGTGAATTTGGAATCAATCCGTCAATTAATAGATTATCTACCTATCTATACAGTAGATTTGCTGTACATGTATGACAGTTTTTTATTGTTAGAGAAGATTCTCACTCGCTCACTCATCATCCATACCGCTTTATCCTGCATACAGGGTCGGGGTGGACCTGAAGCCTATACCAGGAGACTTAGGCCATGAGACAGGATACACCCTGGACAGGGTGCCAATCCATCGCTGGGCACACACATACACACACTCACACACTCGTTCACACACTATGGGCAATTTGGGAATGCCAATTTCCTTTATCTGCTGGTCTTTGGACTGTGGGAGGAAACCGGAGTACCCGGAGGAAACAGGGAGAACAGGGAGAACATGCAAACTCCATGCACACAGAGGCGGGAATCGAACCCGGAGGTGCAAGGCGACCACTGAGCCACTGTGCTGCCACTGTTAGGGAATATAATCAAACAAACCTTAGATTAGCTAAATTAGTTAGCTACAGTAAGGCTAGAGAATATTCCCTGATAAAGTCTAGCTAAGAGAAAAGGATATTCCCAAACCAAAGTGTGAGAAGGAGAAGAAGAGAAAACATTGCTAAACAAAACCCAGGTATGCCTGGAGAATATTCAATTCAATTCAATTCAATTCAATTTTATTTGTATAACGCTTTTAACAATTGTCATTGCCTCAAAGCAGCTTTACACAATCAAAAGAATTATTTAAGTTTGTATGAGATGTGAACGTGTATGAATCAAAATGATAAGACTGTTACTGATGAGCAAGCCGAGGACGAAGTAGCAAGGAAAAACTCCCTGAGATGGTAATAGGAAGAAACCTTGAGAGAAACCAGACTCAACAGTGGACCCATCCTCATTTAGGTGAAACAGATAGCAGGGATATTCCCAAACCTACCGTAGATAAAACTAGAAAATATTTTCAAATAAATTCAAATTAAGGCTAGGGAATATTCCCAAACCAAGCCTAGTTACCATTAAAAAATATTTCCAAGAATATTCCTGAACCAAACCTAGCTCAAAATTCAAACAAAGCCAAGTTAAGTCAAGACTAGAAAATATTCCCAGCCCAAAAATATTGAATACTCTCAAAACCGGAGTACCCGGAGCAAACCCACCAAGCATAGGGCGAACATGCAAACTCCATGCACTTTGCATGGAGACGGGAATCAAGCCTAGCCGGGAATCGAACCCAGACCCTGGAAGTGCAAGGCGACAGTGCTGGAGGATATACTGTATATATATATATATATATAAATATATATATATATAAAAAAAATATCTTTAGCGAATTAATATGCAGTTCTATTTTGATCTAGGTGATTGTCTCCAACACTATAACACCAGCACCCATAACAAATCTAATTTGACACTCAAATGAAATACAATAGTCACACATGTATTCGCTGATTATTGCTGAGAAATCTCACACCTCTAGAGTATAATGTGGTGACTGAAGTGATAAAAAAGCAGGTTAAAACACATGTGCTTTAACACAGCCATTTCTCCTTCATAAATGCAAAGTTAAAATGTCATCGCTGCATCTCAGGCCTTCGGAACACTGAAACATCCTCGGCCTATCTCTCATAGTAATTGAACAAATTAGCCGTGAACAGCTGTTACCTGTTAAAATGACCCGTTTCTGTTTTACTGCCTCGGAGAAGAGGTCCGATAACATCTGCACACACAGCTGTTAGATGTCCCGGGCAGCTCGTTCTCGTTTCTGCGTTCAATATATCACAACAAACATAATTACCCAGACATGTCTTTTTATTAGCGACTCAGCATGCGCTATAGTCCGGGCACTTCGTAGTTCTGAGTTTGCCTTTGGAGAAGTAGTAAAAGCAGAAGGTTACCTTCACCGATGAACACCAAACACTGCTGCCGCGATTATACAACCAGCATCCGTGTTGGACATGCATCTTGATCATGAAGCTGTAAAAAGTCAGTGTTTATGACACACACAGGAATGTGCGGGTCTTTTTAAATGTGCATGGTCCTTAGTTGGAATACACTTTTTCTGATTTTTTAATTATGTAAGAGAGGAAAAAGAGAACTTTTTGAAGAGCCATGATATATTGAGCCTTAGGGTCATTTCAAATTGCCAAAATCAAGCTACTCTTCATTAGAAAAACAACAACAACAACAAAAGCAAACAGTAACATAAAAATGTGCTAAAATAATAGTATAAAAAAAAGCTTTATTATGAAATAAAAAAATCCCAACTGGCTATATTGTAACAGAAAATGTATACCTCAAAATTTTCTGTAACACAGCCCACCTTGTAGTGTTTACAGTGTTTCTCTTTTACCACAACAATATCCCCCCAAATTCTTTTCTTTTACTGACAAAAGTACTACAGATACTTTTTATCCATTTATAGTTCCATTTAATTTGTACAAATTTAACCAAAACAATTTAGTTCCTACTGAAGCAGTTACTGAGTAAACAGTCTCATGAGATTAAGACAAGTAAACACTCTTCTTCTGGTTAGTGAGAAACTGCAAACCATAAACTCCTCTGTCCGGAAGATGTGAAGGAAAATGTATAAATACGTCTTTAACTTTGATTTTTGCAGAGCACTCACACCGGAGACTCCTTACATAAATGTAAGCACCATTCAGGTATTTGTGAATGAGCTATTACTCGCTATTACAATATCTGTACTTTCTACACCACTACAGTTCTGCATGGCATCATGGTACTTGGCCACAGTGGTGTGTAGTGTTTCCTTTGTGAAATGCTCAAGTATGTAACCACTTTTTAAAATCGGAAGCAGAACTGGTTGCAGAAAGCAACAAACACAGCATGTTTAAAGTCTAAAGAGAGAGAGAGAAAGAGAGAGATTATAACCTCGGCACAAAAAACTACTTTTATACTAATTTGAAATGTACATGGATGACTTCTACTTTTACTTGGGTAGCATTTTCCCTAGGGCATCTCTGCTTTTATTAATGTACAGGAATTATGTATTTTGCAGACCAGTGGTTACATGATAAGTTGCATCCCCCCCCCCCCCCCTATTCAACTAAATAGAGGAAAAAGGAAATGAACAAAATAGCTGCTATTATGTAAGTGATACCAGGAATTAGGTTGTTCAAATAATGAACAACAATTAAATGTTAATTTACGACATTAAATGCAACTAGAAATGGAAAAACCAAATAAAATTTTTTTCTGTCTTACATAAGAATTGCTATGGACTAAGAGGAATAAAACACCCCAGACATGTGGCCTTGTTACAGGAAAATAAAGTAGAAATCACATTTTCTTTATTTTTCTTTATTTCTTCATATTTTTCACTTTCATATACTATACAGTAATAGTTGACTGTAATGTTCATGTTTATAAAAATATTTTTATATATTAAGTTTTCATCTAATTAATATAGAATCGTATTGATTTTATTAAAATATTAGCTGTAAAATTTTGGGGAAAAGGTACTTTAAGCTTGTTTTTAACAGCTGTAATATTCAGTAAGAAATTATATCTAAAAAACAAACCCTCCTCTAATAGCTCAGTGAAGAGGAGCCTCAGGCTAGCTTGGCTCCTGCAGTTACTGTGTAATAACGTTAGCGTTAGTGAGTTTGGGCAGAACTGTCCAGATGAAATTGTGCTGACTGCATCTCAGATTAGATCACTCAGCTCCTAAACTCAACTAGAGGGAGAAAAATGGAGAAGGCCAAAGAAGGAAATTCGAATTAAGGCGGCGAGGACAGAATACGTCCTACAGTTCCTCAGTCTGCCATTTGGATCCATAGCAGACACAGCTGTTTCTTTGAAATTGATCTGAATTCACTGTCAAAGATTTTTTTGTCTCCTGTTATGCCTATGAACAATACACAATAATAAGCAAGCAGATAATTAATTACATAATATAGCTCCTAGTAGTACAACTAGGAGAGATAATCAGCCTCATGATATTTGGATTTCTAAGTAATCTGTCATTTTGCAACTTCAGGGTTGAGGATTCAAATCTTGCCTCTAGTTTGTGTGCATGCAATTAACTACAGGTTTCAGCTTTCACAGTCCAAAGATGTGATGTAGTTTGAATATTGTATCACACTGGCCTGTAATATGATTAGGTGTGTGATTGTGCCCTGGAGTGGGTTGGCATCATACCTACAGTAGGTTTTCCCCCTGCCTTGTGCCCTAAGTTACCTGGGATAAGCTCCAGTGACTCTGAAAAGGATCAGCATTAAAAAAATAATAGTTTATTTTGGTTATTTGCATACGATCTAACATATTATATATAATGTGCATAATCCACTCACTCTCTTACTTACTCGTTCTCTATATCACTTGGCCTGGAACCAGCAAACTCAGAACTCCAGGTCCTCAGCAGTCCAATCTCTGTATCTTTTGCAGAATATCAGTCTGTCTCTGATGTTTCTCCTGGAGAGAAGTGGCTTCTTTCCTGCCCTTCTTGAAATGTACGAAGGTGAGCGCTACCATCAGTCCTGAGTCATGCCAACAGTAAAGCATCCTGAGATGCTTTACTGATGTGGAGTTGAGCTGATGTGGAGTTGAGATGTGGAGTTGAGCTCACTCACAATTTTGCCTAAGAACACGGCCATGAATAAATAATGGTACAAAAACTGTCCTACCATCTAAGAACAGTTTGGTGATGAACAGAGGCCTTTTCCAGCATGATGGAGCTCCTCACCATAAGGCAAAAGTGATAAAGTAGCTCTGGGAACAAAACATGGAAATTTTGTGTCCATTGCCAGGAAACTCCACAGACCTTACTACCATTGAGAGCTTGTGGTCAATCCTCAAGAGGCGGGTGGACAAACAAAAACCCCCAAAATTCTGACAAACCCCAAGCATTGATTATGCAAAAATGGGCTTCGCCATCAGTCGGGATGTGGCCCAGACGTTGATTGACAGCATGCCAGGGTGAATCTAAAAAGAAGGATCAACACTGCAAATATTGACTCTTTGCATAAAATTAATATTATTGGCAATAAAGCCTTTGACACTTCTGAAATCCATGTAATCATATTTTAGTTTACCAGAGTAACATCTAACAAAAGAATCTAGAAACATTGAAGTAGCAGACTTTGTGAAAATTAATATTTGTTTCATTTTCAAAACTTTTGGCCATGGCTGGAAGTTAAAAACACAACAAGGAGAATAAGCATTGAATGTGAATAATTAGAAGTATTAATGATGAATCATGAACTCATCAATTTAACTGACTACAATTGTATTAACAAACAATGTTTGTTTTGCATAATATTTCTTCGAAGCTCATGTATTTATCAACTTATGCACCACATGAGGGCGCACATGCAGTTCGGGCGGTGCATGATATCAGGCATTGTGGTGTCTATATGAAGGCAGAGAGATGAGCAAAGTTTTCATCAGCCTTATTATTCTTTTATTATTCATTCTGCTTATTTAAACTATTTTGAACTTTGAATAACTAGTTTATTGTGCTTATGCTGTTTGAACTTTTAAAATTAAATTTAAACTCAGAAAATCCTGCCTCGTTAATGGTAATAATTAATGATTGATCGATTTTTTTTTATGTATTACCAGTTAAGAAAAATGTGTGAAATTTGCAGGCTTTTTAGAGTTAGAAGGTTTTTCTTCTCTTCTACTTACGTGTAATGTATTGTTATGATATTACTGTACCACACAGATGCCATTTGAAGCTGTTATTGAATCACACTGAGACTTTCCTGTTGTCCTTCATTATCCACTTAAACTGATGGTGAAGGCAAATATTGATTCACAGTGTGCGTGATGTGACAGAGGTCTCTCTTTCTCTCTCTCTCTCTCTCTCTCTCTCTCTCTCTCTCGCTGTCTCTCTCTGTCTCTCAGGTTCAAGCAGAGGCCAAGCACTTGTGTTTTTTTTGCATATCAGCTCACTGTGGAATCAGAATCAATAGCGATGCGGCTCTCGCTTTTGCTTATTACGAGGTGATGCACAAAACACCCACTGACTCATCACACACACCCACACACACACACACACACACACACACACACAGTCACACACACACACACACACACACACACACACACACACACACAC